>JAODGE020023157.1:0-34415 GCA_027574965.2 Ecitophya simulans
GGGGGGGGGGGGGGGGGGGGGGGGGGGATAGGGCAGACTACAGCAACCTCGACAAGCGCAGAAAACTAAAGAAAGAATGCCCTTATACATCATCACCATAATAACCACAATGCCTACCAACCCCCCGCGCATTCATGGACACACACACACACACTACACACTACACACGCGCACATGCACATCTGTGGGCCGAGCGCACAAACAGCATGCGTAAATGCAACAAACGCCATGATACTTCCAGTACAGGGAACACAATTGTACACAGTCATGCAGTACAGGTATATATATACTTATATATATAAGAAAAAGCGATATGATTTCGTGAGCTATAAGGAGAATTTTTTAAAAAGGACCTTTAGAGAGGGACAAAGACAAGTGCCACGACACCATCATCACTGCACATATCAATATATACATGGGCACAGTTGTACAATAAGCACACCGTACACCCCATGCATGCAGGCCCCCTTCCGCCCTCCCCGCCTCCTCTTCGCTAACAGTGATCACGAAGCAAAGGGGCGGACGAGCGTAGCAGGTGGGGAGCTCAATCGTCTCTCTACGAGTAATCAACACACACACACACACACACACATACAGACCCACCACTCCTTGCTGCACACAGCTCTGGTGGAACTGAGAGTGCGGAGGTGCGTGTATGTACGCGTGTGCATGGATACTATGGCCTCTACAGACGGTGTGTGTGTGCGCGTGTATGAGCAACATAAGGATTGACATTGTGGAGCTCATAAGCAAAACAAATAAGAACCAATTTAGATGGTCGCGGGCGTATGTGTGTGTGTGAGTGGGCCGAACCTACGCTGCATCGGAGCGCTCCTTCTGCTTTCGCAGCTCTTCGACCACACTTCCCGCCTCCTGCCGCTGCCCGTCCATGGAGGACAGCAGACCCACTAGGAAGGCCTCTGCCTTGCTCAGCAGTTCAACTAGCTCCGCCACTCGCTCTCGTAGTCGCTCGTTCTCCTCACTCAGCCCCTTCTGCTCTGTGCTCTCGCCGGGACGACCTGCCCACTGATCCACATTTGTGGGTCCCACCGCCGCATCCACAACCGCTGCCACTGTGCCGCGGCCGCTATCCGTGGAGCTCACTGACGGCGACTCTCGCTTCGCCGCCGCCGCCGCTGCTGCTGCTTGGTCACCCTTCGACGTCTCCTCCGCTAATGCCACGCTCATCGCCTCCACCGCCTCCGCCATCTTTGCGGAGCGCACGCGGTTCGCATCGTGCGCGTCCTGTGCCGAATCCAGAGCAGCCTGGAGGGTCACTATCTCCGCGTCCTTCTCCGCGCAGTCGCGCTCAGCGGCGGAAAGCTTCGGGAGGAGTTCGTCCTGGACGTACCGCTCTAGAGATGCGACGTCCTCCTGCAGTCGCCGATCGCCCTCCTTTACCTTGGCGGCCTCAGCAGCGAGCTTCTTACCCTCCGCCTCCTGGGAGGTTAGGTCGGCCTTGGCCTTCTTGAGGTCTTCCCGCAGTTGCTTCACATCATCGCGGAGCTTCTTGAGCTGAGACTCCTTTACGTTGCCCTCCGTTCTCGCCTTGCGCATCTCTTCTTGGGCCTTCTTCACATCCTCCTGGAGTGACGTTGCCTGCGCCTCCCTCCTGGCTGCCTCGTCCTGCGACTTCTTCAGGTCTAGTCGAAGACGGCTCGATTCCGGCGTTTCGGCTGCCGTCCTCGCGTCAAGCGCCGACTTCTGCAGCATGAGGGCGTCGTAGTCTGCCTTCAGTTTCTCGAGCTCGCGTGTCTGTTTGGCCACCACCTCCTCCAGAGGATTTACTTGCGGTCTGCCAGATAAGGGGCTGGCCGCCTTGTCGTGCAGCGAGTTCTCGTGAGCCACCTGCTGCTGCTGCATCTCCTGTCGCTGTTGACGGAGATCAGCCTCCAGCGCGGCGATGGTGCGTTGCTGCTCTGCCATCTGCGGCTTCAGCGTTCCCTCCACATGGCTCGTCAGTGCGCTGTATTCGTCCTGCAGCCTCTTCGAGGTCGCCGCCGCCGTCGCTGCTGCATCAGCAGAGGGCGACGGATCTGCACGGGGCTGCTCCACTGCCTGCACCTGTGTTTGTAGTTCATCCAGCTCCCGGCGGACCTTCTTGTACTGAGCGTCCTTGACGTCGAGTTGGGCTTGCACTTTCTTGAGTGTGCTGTAAGTGGATTCGAGCTCCGCGGACGCTCGTGGGGTGGCGCTGACTGGCATGGACGCCGACCCGCTGCGGGCCTTCTCGAGCTCCGCACGCAGCTGCGCCACCTGAGCCCGCAGCACGCTCACCTCAGCCCCGCGGTCGGTCGAGGCCGTCACTGGTGGCGGCGCTGACTGGGATGCATTCACTGTCGCAGCGACCCTGGCCTCGGCGCGGAGAGCGGCAATCTCCTCCCGCTGCCTCGCCTCGGAAGCGGTGAGCTGGGTCTTGTCAAGCTGCAGGGCGGTGATGATCGGCTGTAGGTGGTCACGCACATGGCGCTCCAGGGCGGCCAGATCCGCCTGAGCCTCGGCCGCGTCCTTCGCGCTGTCTGCGGCGGCGCTGGGCAGCGCCGCCGTCTCCCGTCGCGACCTGCCCTCTGCTTCTTCGGCGAGGCGACTCTTCAGTGAGGCATTCTCATGGCGCAGGGCCGTCAGCTCCGCCGCTTCTGGGTTGCCACCTGCCGTGGCAGGGCCGCGCTCCATCGCCTTCAGTAGACGGTCGTTCTCGTGGCGCAGGTGATCCAGCTCCCGTGACATGTGCTCCATCTCTTTCCGCAGTGAGGCGTCGTTGATCGGGATCAGGGGGCTCACCGCGGTGTTGCTGTGCTTCTTGCCGTGGTTGGTGGGCCCACCACGGCGCAGGGAGTCCAGCTCCTCCTGCATGGATGCCATCTCTTCCTTGCAGTCCATCAGTTCCTGTTCCGCTGCGTCGAGCCCGGTCTTTGGTGTGGTGAAGGCATCTCGGTGGAGGGCCATCAGCTCGGAGAACGGGTGGCGCTCCAGGCGGCGTTGCATTTCGTCAGCAGACACGCGGCGCGGGTGCCGCACGCCCACCTGTGCTACGAGGTCTCCAGGTGTGAAGGCAACTGTTGTAAGCTGTGTGACCGGCACGCCAAAGGCAGTGCTTGCTTCATCGCGAAAGACGCGCCGGAGTTCATGCGGCTTCTCCTCCATGAGATAGGCCCACTTGTCCCCTCTGAAGGTGCGACTGAGATGTGTTGTGACAGCGTCGCTGCCGCCGCCACCGTCTGTTCGTCCGGCATCGGAGAGCACTGCGGAGGGGTGTCCCTGCTCCTGCTCCTGCTCCCTGACACTCGCGCCAAACATGCCAACCGCATTCTCTTGCCGGGAGAAGGGCTGCTGTGGACGAGTGAGGAGGCGCTCCGCCTCACGCAATCTGTGCTGTGAGTCACGGAGCTGTTCCTCCAACTCCCCCATGCGGCCACGTGAGCCCTCGCTAACCTCGGTGGCCCCTCCCTCCTCCAACATCCGAAGTCGACACCGCAGCGATTCGTTCTCTTCCTCGAAGAGCTGCTGCGTCTGCAGCTCCCGCTGGACCTCCATCCTGTCCCGCTCGAAGCCCTGCTCGGCGTCCTGTCGCATGGCGGCTAGCTCCTCCAGCAGGGAGCGACAGTAGCGCTCCAGCTCATCGTAGGCAGTGTGGCTGGCCAGATCGCCGACATCGTAGCGGGCCAGGGCTTTGCGCTGGCTGGACTCTGGCACCAGTGCGTTGGGGCTCCCGCCCGCTGCCGAAGCAGTCTTGCTGGGGTCAAACACCACAGGCACAGTCTCCGCATTCCAGCACTGAATGACGCCACCGGACCCCGCCGTCCACACGCGCCACGAGGTGAGGGGCTGCATCTTGCGCATCGCAGTTACGATCCCATGGCCAACCCCGCGCATACGGCTGGAGACATCCTGCAGCGCGGACAGCGTGTTCATGTCCCACAAAATCACATGGCCGTGCTTGTCAGAGGACCACATGCGAGACTCCAGCACCATCAGGCACGACACAGGCGCGTCATGTCCGGTGAGGGTCGCCATGCACTCCAGTGTCTCGAGGTTCCACACACGCAGGGTGGTGTCCTCGCCCCCGGACCACAGCTGATTCGCGTAGGCAACGGTCTCCAGCGCCAACACAGCGCGCTCATGCCCGCGGAAAGTGTGGATACGCGCCACGTCGTCCTCCGTCTGCGCCGGAGCGTACGGGTTCCACGCGCACACATTGCCGTCGTCGCTGCCAGAGAAGAGCACCGCGCCGGTGGGGCCGTTATAGGCGCTGAGGCAGCGCACAGAGCCCTTGTGACCGTAGAAGAGCCTCTCAAAGGTGGCTTCCTGCGGGTGCCACTGGCAGATCTTCCAATCCGCGCCGCCTGTATACACCGTGCCCTCTAGTGTGATCATGGCATATACCGCCCCGGTGTGCTGCAGCGTCTCCCGCTCCAGCGCCGCCGTGGGGGCGTCGTATACGCGGATGTAGCCGTCATGGAAACCTGCCCACATCTTCTGATATGCCTCGTTATAGAGAAGCGAGGAGCAGTAGGTACCCTCGCGGCCGGTGACTTCCTTCAGCTCTGTGCCCTTCGGGATGGAGCGGATGCGCAGCGAGCCGTCGAACTCTGCCGTCCACGCAACGCGGTCGTTCAGCGGTTCAATGCACCGCGCCGCAGCGTCCACACAGAATGTCGGCGTCAGATCCGCCACATAGGCGAGCGTGGGGACCACTTCATCTGCCGTGCCGGGTCGGCGACCACCTCTGCTGTAGCTGTTGTTCATCGGTCGCGACGACAGGGAGGAGACCGCTCCATGGCTGGGACTGCGCCGACCACCAGCCCCACCGCTTGGGATGATCACTGGAGAGTTGCGTCGCTGGCGACTTGCGATGGAGCGGTCTGCTGGGGTGGTGGCCTTGTACAATCGCTGATGATAGGGAGACGCCTCTGGGGCATTTCTACCGGTGCTCATTGTTTCTGTGAACCTCCCGATAAAGAGTACACAATCAGAGGAGCGCTAAGTAGGCTTTTTGCAGCCTCAATGGAGATGCACCTCTAGTCTGATACTGAGCACCCCTCTAAAAAATGCGTTTCCTGATAATGACAGTGACACAATAGACAAATATCTGTAAACTATGTAGAAGACGTGTGTGGGTGTGTGCCGATAGGCCCTCCAAAAACAGTATATATATGCTCAATTAACTTCTACTGCTATCGCGCACTTTGTATTGTTTGTGCGTGGAAGTCTTTGTGTGGAGTGGAAGTGTGTGTATGGGGGGAGAGGAAGGGGGGGGGCAAGATTACATGAGTATCATACAAAAGCCTGTAGCAAAACGACGGAATACTGTATACAGAGGTGACGGGCATGAGGGTGGGAGGGGGGGGGGTACATTTCAATGTCGTGATGCGAGAGGGAGGGGGAGGGGAAACGAAATCATAAATGGATATCATCCAGAAAAGGTAAGGATCCCTTGGCAATTCACTATATATAAATTTCCCTATACATATACATATATTTATATAAGTAAATACATACATATAGCTGGTGTGAATATAGTAAAGACTATTTACAAGAAGTAGGAACAGCGGTCGCGGCAGCCTCAGGAGACTGGGGCTGCAGTTGGTGTGAATGTATGGAGTGCTCGCGCGCGCATGCACACAATACACACCCGTACGTGCAGGTTTCACAGTGACTCATGTACGCCCCCATTGTTTTCCTCCCATCGTTTCCTCGTGATTCGTGAGAGTCACGGAGATGGGAAGACAAAAGAAACATCAGGAGCACCAACACTACAGCAATCACCCAGCAAATAGCTATGGTTATGTGATTGCTGAGAGAGGTGCTTTGCATATTATTGAACTACAGGGCTTTGTTGTCATCACGTGTGCTCCAGTTAGTGGATGCGCACAGCCTCTAGCTTCTCTACAATGTCCTTGGTGATGGCCGCCGGGGTTTTATTCGCGTCCACGCGCTCCATCACCGGAGCATAGAACTCCATGAGACCGTCCATGTACTTGTGGTACTCCGTCAAGCGCTCCTTCAGCACCTCGCCACTGTCGTCGTCGCGGTGCTCCAGGCGATCCAGCAGCTCCATGTCATCCTCTGGGGGTGGGTTGTACTTGAGGTGATAGATGTTTCCAGTAATAGGGTCAAGGCGGCGGCCATTCACCCGCTCCACAAGCAGCTCATCCGCGGTGTCGAGGACGAGGAACATGTCTGGTGCAAAACCGGCCAAGTCGAGCGCCGCAGCCTGCTCCCGGGTGCGTGGGAACCCGTCCAGCAGCCACCCATTCATGATGGCATCGTCCTCTTGCAGGCGCTTGCGGATAACACCAATGATGAGGCTGTCTGGTACAAACTTGCCGTTTTTCATGTAGCCGTCAGCGATGAGGCCCAGGTTCGTGCCCTTGGCGATCTCATCGCGGAGAAGGTCACCGGAGGAGATGTGCACCGGCTGGCGGCCAGTCTTCTGCTTGTAGTAGGCACAGATCTTCTGGGCCTGCGTGCCCTTGCCACTGGCCGGGGGGCCTCCGATCATGATATGCGGAGGGAGGGCTTGCGAGGTGAGAGTGTGGAGGAAGGCAGCGGGCTCGCTCGGCTTCTCCTGAATGATGGCGCGCAGCAAATACTCCATCAGCTCCGGTACACGCTTATCACGCATGTACTTCATCGTGTCCTCGGAAATGCTGTCCTTGGAGGACATGGTCTGGACATTGAGTGTGGGGACCTCGGAGGTCATTGTGTCGACGAGGTGCTCAAGTGAACTGTCTTCTCAGATATATATCTATCTATCTATATATATAAGTAGTAATAGTCCGAATCACTATCGCAAGATTAATGAGCAAAGGTATAGAGACAAAAAAGAGAAAACGCTGGAGTGCATGCATACAAGTAGCAGTACATAGACGAGCGGACCGAGAAACCATATGTGTGCTACTACAATCCGTTCCTCTTTCCTTGACATAAATACACACACCCACACACCCACACACATACGCATTACCTGATATTGTACGATGTGCCACCTCCCACCACCGATGGACATCATATCAGGACAGAGACCAACTAAGATAATTTAAGACCAAACCAAATAATATGGGCGACTAAGTAAATTGAGGAGGGACCACCAAGTGTGTGACCCTGAGCGTCGCACTGTACATGTGTATTTACAGCAGCACAACCGTGTGTAGATGTGAGTATACTGGATGGGGGGGGGCCTTCAGGCGTAACAGTGCGCGGCATCGCAATCAGAACTCCAGCCATGAGGCAACATCGGGTGCCGCATCCTTGACTTGTGCTGCGAAGAGGTCCTCGTCAAAGGCGCCACCGTCATACTCCGGTCTCGTTTCTTTGCCTTCTTTTTGTCCGTCTGGTGTTGGTGGTGGCGAGGCTTCATGCGGGTCCGGGTCCTTCAACTCGTTTGTCTCTGCAGCGCCGTCACGCGGAGGCGAGTGTGCGTCGCTCGTGGGAACATCGGCTGGGGCTCGTATTGGGTATCGCCAGTCAGCTGCTTGATCGGCTTCATCCAGTTGCGCTTCATCAACACCGACATGGTACAAAACACCATCCTGCGCTGTGGTACAGAGTACTTCGGCCCCCTCCTCTTCTCCACCCACAGCGGAGGCCGCCCTCGAACCTGCGGCGTGCTCGTTCCGCGAGGGGCCCTCATTGATCGAGGAGGAGGCGATATACTCGGCTGTCGTGGCGGTCTTACCGGTTGTGCTCACCGCGTGACTGCTCTCCGCGAACGAGGGCGATGGCCGGGGCTCTAGGGCTCCGTCGTGTGGAATCGCCGTGACGGAGGTGCGGGTGGAGGAGTAATACTGAGTGCCGGAGCCCTGCAGCACTCCACTATTCCTGTGCGACACCTCCTCGGCCGAGACGTGGTCCACTGCCACCTCTGCTTCCCTCTCCGGGACACTGCCAGTGGAGCTCGCGTTGTCGTCATGGATATTCTCACCAGCGTCGTTGTGGCCTGTACCGTCCTCACCATCCAGCAGAGACGCGGATGCTCCGCCATGCTCACCCGTGTCATCGCTGATGGCAGAGGAATGGGGAGCCTCATGCAGCGGTGGAGGGGCGGCAGCACTGCTTGCCACCGGTTCCACTGAAGCGCCGTGGCTCTCACTCCGAGGTTGCACCTCGACCGCCAAGACAGACGCGCGCTTGCGATCCTCAGCTTCCCGTAGCCTCTGCTGCTGCTGCTTCTCTATGTACTCCCGCATACGACTCTTGCGGGTTTCACGACGGAGGATGGACGCTGTGATGCGGCTCTGCACAGAGCACAGAAGTTTGGGTGACATGAGACAGCCTTGTATGAGGACCTCACGAATGATGTTGTCAAACCCGACGTGAGAGTTGGAAATGCTCAGTAGTGGATCATCATTGCTGTGGGTGCCGTTTTCGTTTTCTTGTGCTGCTGCTTGGGTCGAGGAAGAGGAGGGGGAGGGCTGCGAAATTGGACGAGGCTCGCTGCTGGTCATGCTAAGCGACACAGCGCCCTCGCACATCCGGGGTAGTTGCTTGGCGGCCTGATAGGTGAAGGGATTGTCAGAGAGGTCAATGGCATGTAGGGAGGGGAAGCCCTTGGCCAGCAGCCTCGCCAAAGAGACAACAGCCGCGTTGTCGAGGCGATTCCGGCACAGGACGAGGCGGCACAGCGTAGCATGACTGTGCCTGAGCACAGGGTAGAGGGCTAGCACCCCTCTCGGGCCCACAAGATTGTTCGCCAGGTTCATTTCTAGCCCACTCGACGGAGAGAGCGGGGAACGCTCTGATGTGCGCATTTTCTGATCCGCCTCCTCCGCTTGCTGCTGCTGCTGCAGTTGCTGGACAAGACCGCTATTGGGATGAACACTGAGCGCAGCGCACTCGCGAAGATATGAGTCTATTACAGCCACTGACATGGCCGGTACCTCTCCTCCTTTTCCACCGGTGGGAGCCTCTTCTTGCACAGCTGAATTGTGGATCAGATAGCAATTCGTGTCTGGAGGGAGGAACCACGACTGTGCGTATGTATACGCACCAGAGTACTGTTCAACAAATCGCCTCCTTCAGAGAGGCACACTGCTCATTCCGTTTATTTATTTATGGTGTGTGTGTGTTCATTTGTGTCCGAGAGGGAAAGTGTAGAAGAAAGAAGGCAAAGCCTAACATGTCGGATTCCACACACACAAAAAAAAGCTCAGTAACCACACTGCATATACGCACCGGCACTTTCTCCCAAGAATATCCATACACACGCCCACCCCCCTGTGATCCAGGGCTCACTAGCGGTCTCCCCCCTGCTGCGATTCACACATATATGTTGAGTGTCTCTTGTTGCTCGTATCTCTCTGTCCATACCAACTGTCCCCAGTCTCTGTCAGTATTTACAAAAAAAGAAAGGTGCGTGTGTGCATACGTATGTGAATGGATATATATATATATATATATATATATGTATATATGCATATGCGTGTGTGTTGCATTGAAGCTCATTCACATGCTCTCTCTCGCCTCCCCCAATTACCCACGTATACATGCACTGGTGGGCTTGTGTGTGTGTGTGTGCGAAGTCTCACAGGTTAGTCACATACAGCTGCCCCATACACGAACACATCCGTAGGGTAAGCAAAAGAAGAGAAAGGAAACAGGAAGGCAAACATAGTATTCTATTTAAGAGCATACGTACGTATATATACGTATGTATATATGTATGTATATGTATGTATGTATATATATACGTTGCGTGGCAAAGGCTTAGCGGGACACTCGCAGACACATCACGCACATGTATATATATATATATATATATATATATATATATACATATACTGCACAACGAGAGAGCTCAACGAAAAGAAAATGTAAATAGACGTATATATAAAAGGGGGGAAAAACAACAACGAGAAAGGAGCGTGTGCTCCGGCATGCAGAGGCAGTGGTGAGACGTCCTGTGTTAACACACACACACATTTGTGTACGCACGTATCGTCTTGTGTGTCCCTCCCATCTCTCCTTTTTTATATTCTCCCTTCTTTTGCATTGCCCATTAAAGATGCAATTGTACTTCTTTTTCCTTTTCTCGCTGCTGCCCTTCCCTCCCCCCGCCTATCAGGTTGCTTCCCAGTCTGTCACTCTTTCTCCACCGCTCTCCCCTTCCCCCCCTCCCTCTCAGCCGCCCCAGTGCTCTTTCAAGAGTCTGCCCTCATACCTGATCGTGCAAGGCAGACCTCCGCTCCGCTTTGAGGCGGCCACGAAACCAGTCCATCACCTCCTTCTCTATGTTCATCTCGCGGAGGGCAATGTGCATGTAACTGAAGAGAGTCGGTCGAGCATCGGCACCCCGGTGCTTCCCGTGTGCACCAGACTCCGGCGACCCAGCGGTGTAGATGCTGGGGTTGCCACCAGAGATTGCGCCGTTGCTTTGGTGGTTGCTGTTGCTGCTGCCCACAGTTTCTAACTGTTGCTGAAGTTGATGTATCGGGCTGGAAATCTTACCGCAGTTGCCATTGCCGGCAGAAGTGGATGCGTCAGTGGGGTGTGGGCTATCGAAGGACTCCACCATTAGCGCATCGCAGGTCAGTATGGCCGACTTGTTCCACCCGCAGTTCTCCAGCTCATTGAGTACATCGTGATGTGGGGTGCGGTAGTAGTCCGAGTCGCGGAACTGCAGGAGCCGAGCCTTGATGTTGTCCGTCACTGCGCAGTCCGACACCATCAGGACCAGCACGAAGAGACCAAGGGCCCAGTCAATCGGGCCAGGCTTCATTGCGGCTGCCGCAAAGGCGATGAAACCCTTCCCGTTGTCGTCAAAGTTTTCGCCAGCCCAGTCAGCTTGGAAGAGCTCTGTGTACTCGTAGTACTGCAGGACGAATGAGCGCACCAGCTGCAGGAGGCGGTTGCGCTGGTGACGACGTACGAAGTGATGGACGAGCGCGTGACAGTAGCTGCAGCGTACCGCCTCCATCGCACCGCGCGCGTCACGCCCGGCTGCAAACATGGCCCGCACGACCTGCTCTACCACCGCCAGTCCGTTTACCTTACTCTCACAGTAGGTGGAAACCACCCTGAGCAACTTGTTATCCGGCACAGAGCCGTAGGAGGCGAGCACAGCAAGAACATAGGCCGCCTCTTCGTTTTGAAAGGCATTCGTCCTGGGCTGGTTGGCGCCGCCGCCGTGCTTGCCGGGTGTGTGCTGGTCGCGGAGACCATTAGCGGCGGCCCCGCCGCCTTTGCGAGCCCCACCCGTCGAGGTCTGCGATGGTGGTTCATCGTCTTCGAGCAGCTCGTCAGTCGCATTTTCTAGGCCGAAATCGAAGGCGTTGGTTTCCTTGCTGAAGCGCTCGACTGGCATCCCAGCAATCGCCCTGGCGCCTGATGCCGTCGCCGCTGCTCCGGCGTCCTCTTCCACGGACGCGGCTACGGGGGTGTCCGCGTACACAACCTTCTTTGGCTGATAGGCCAGTGAGTGGGTGAAGGGGTGGACGAGCTCCTTCAGAGGCGTCGTGCCGTTGCAGAAGAGGCGCAGCAGTGCGCTGAGAATGAGGGTGTCGCCCTCCAGCGACGTCCCCTCCACCTCCGCGCGGTGGATCACCTTCATGGCCTCCAGCAGCGGTGTTGTTGGATCCGCCTCGGCCATCTCCTCCAGACGAGTTTCAAAGTAAGCGCGCTCGTTCTTGCGCCGGGAGTCCGGTGCCGCCACCGTCGCTCCCGCAGCGGCTGTGGGAGCCGATGCGGCAGGCATGCGGGTCGCTGGTGGTTCCTCGGTGGCGGCCTGGTTCTTCTGGCGAAGAGTGAAGTGGAGGGTGGCGTACTCCATCCCACTGCACTGCTTTGTGAGGATGCGCAGGGTCGAGGTCTCTGGCGCGATGCCGTAGTCGAGCATCAGCTCGTAGTAATCCAGCACGGATTTGACCTTCTTCAGCGGTGGCTTTACATTGAACAGCATGGCGAAGGGGCGCGTGCTCAGCGGCACCAATCCGCTCGCCGTCATTCGTGCGAACACCTCCTCTGCGCCCTCCGCCTTCATGCACCGCACATACGCCCGCTCAAGTGCCTCCGCAACTGGCAGCGTGACGTGCACCCCGCCCTCATCCAGCGCTGCCAGCACCTCGGCCAGCTCGTCAGTGGAGCTTGGTGTGTGCTTGGTCATCGCGGCGAGCACGGTGTCGGGGGTGATATACCCCTCGTTGAGTTTCATCAGTCGCAGCACATCTATGATGCCGGATGAGAAGCGGTGGAGCGCGCGGAGGTAGTCGGAGGCGCGCTGAAACAGGCGCTCGAACTCCCCCATCATTTCGTGGTGGTGCTCGTCCTCGTCAGGCATCTGCTGCATGGCAGCCTGGAGACAGGTGCCCCAGGCCTGCTCCAGCGCCTGCCGCGCCCATAGCGCCGCCCGAGCATTAGCAGCTGCCGGGACCATCGACGACTGCGGCCCGGAATCCTCAGCGGTGGCGACGTAATTCATGTGGTTGGAGGCAGCGAAAGTGGTGTTGGCCGCAGGAGCGCTTGTATTGGCATTTGCCCGCTCTCGATCGGTCATGGCGTTCGGCTGATGCTGCTGATGTTGCTGGTAGTTAACGGCGCCGCTATCTCCTGTGGCTGGGCCGCTGCCGCGGCGCACACGCAAGCGCTCAATAATGAATGCCGGACTGCGCACATCCAGAGCCCACTCCTCCGCTTGAAGCTGATCCACCTCGTCGCGCAGGGAGGCGGCAAGATCAGCGAGCTGACTTACCTCGGGCGAGCCGAACATGATGTCATACTGCTGCAGAACCATCAGCGTATTCTCATCCTTCCGGGACGCTGAGCTGATCCCATCGAGAAGCGAGTTCACAGTGGCGATGCACTCCTGGACGTAAGGGTCCGCATCGCTGAACTGCGTGGTGCCACTCATTTCTGCTGCTACTTCGTCCTCCCTCAACTCTTTCACACAATCCCCCCCACACAGATGCGCGTTCTCTCTCGCTTTTGATCCTGTGAATATATGGATATATGGATTAATGGTGCACGTGTGGGGAACCAAGTGCCTACCCAACCTTTCGCACTGATCCACGTATCGGAAGCGTCCCTCTCTCTTCACCCTCTTCGTGTGTGCGTACGCGGATGTAAGAGAGTGATACTGTCAGGCAGTAAAAAGGGGGATCGAGTGAAGGGCACTCGCACACAAAAGTTGCAGTCAGTCACACACACACTCACAGAAACAGAGATGCGTGCTTTAAAAAAACACGTGTGAATGCGTGTGCGTGTGTGAGGGGTATGTGTCCGTCTTCTGGTGGGTAAGTACTCCAAGTGGAAAACACGTGCGTGTGTATATTGTGTATGTGAGAGACAGCCGGTGGGTGGTGGTAAATACCTAAGAGGCTTTTCGTTGTTGCTGTTGTTTGTAAGCTATTGTATTTGTTCGTTCGTGAGAAACTTGATATTACAGTGCGTGTAAGTGTAGGCATGTGTTAGCGGACATACGTTTGTGTATGCGTGTGTGTGTGTGGGGGGGGGGGGAAATAGATGCGAATGGGGGGGGGGGGAGTGAATGAGGATGAAGAGGGTGAACGGTGGATGCATTCGTTGGTGCTACATACTCTGGATGTGCATAACAGAGATTCATGGTGGTGGTAGGGACCTTCCTGGACGAAGGCCTCATCCTAAGGAACACATAGATGCTACGCATTGCGAAGGACGTTGAGAAGGAGGAGGGACAGTTGGGTTCCGAAATACTTCAGCAATACGACGAGAGCATGGCCTGTCGCGCACCCAACCCTCCCTCAAACGTCACCCTGTCCTCTCGTTGAATAGCAGATCGTTCTCGCATATACGAAGGGCTTTGCAAAAAAAGAATCAATCAGGGTGGATAACAGCACCAATATACATCTATTCGCTTGTAGTGCAGCAACACACATACATACGCACACACACACACACACACACACACACATACCTACACCACGTTCACTAATATAGATATAACAGGAACGTGATGCGAAAAAAAAATGGGGAGAATAAATGCTTCTGCATTCGCTACCTCTTTCAACGTCTCGATAACCCTCCCCTCCCCCCCGCTACACACAAAACAGGAGTTTCAACATAGCAAAGCGCAAGGAAAACAAAGCAAAGTAAACCAATAGACGAGGCTACTCAAGATCGAGGAAGTCGTCGACTGAATCGCCGCCGAGTTCGTCTTCTTCACCACTCCCATCAGTGTCCGCGCTGCCCTCCGTCACGGTACCAGCAAGATTGCACAACGTAGTGTATGGCACGTACTCGAGGCACGCGCTGTTGGCATAAAAGATCTCGCCACTGTCCACTGCCATTAACATCTCCGTCGGTACATTCAAGGAGATGGTGCCCATACACCCCTCACAGTGCCGACACCGCACGATGAAGGAAATCGCGTCGGTGGAACGGCAGGACGTCAACGTCTGGCGCCGGGCACCAGCGCCATTCCCGGCGGGAACTGGAAAGGCGCCGGGGGCGAAGGCTACGGTCACCATCGCCGCGTTGATGTGCTCGAACGCAGCGATGCCGCGGTGAGCGGTGTTGGGCAGTTGGTGTGAGGGAGAGCAAATTGGCGTTGCACAGCGCAGACACGCGTAGTACCCGTCTGCTGGCCTACTCGTGGACCTGTGAAGGGTAGTGGAGGAAGTGGAAACCGCCGCCGCCGCCGCTGGCTTCTGCCCGCTGCTCGTGGAATCGTCAAAGCCCTGCTCCCAGAGATTTGTGGTATAAGGGGGCTCCAGCTCTGTCCCCTCTAGCAGCCTCAGCACCGCCTCGGGTATCCGCGGCTGCCAGTTCCGCCGGTTCCTGTAGTGTGCCTCGTCGCCATCGTGCGGGGCTCGCGGGAGTTCGGTAACAGCCTGCGGGGGCTCCGCTGCGGCCTCCCGCGCCGTCGTTGGCCCAGCCGCCTGCGTGCTCTCTCGCTTCGTCGCAGTGGGGTTGTCACCCGGGAAGGAGGTCACGCTGCTGCTGGCCCCCCTTGTCCTCTCAGCAGCCGCGCCACTCACAGGGGCCTCAGGTCTCTGCAGTGGGCGTGCCGGGGCTGAGGACAAGGAGGAGGATGGCCCGCTGAGCATGGGCCGTCTAATGGAAGGCCTCATGAAGGCGCCACCTGTGGGGGCCGCTGGTACTGATGGGGCGTTACACTGGGCTGCTGCTGCTGCTGTAGCGCCCGCCACGCTGCGTGTGCCGATGGCGGGGGAGGTACTACGGTGACACTGCGCACCCGGGCCAGCGCTCGCCCCGACCCCATTCCCAGCAGTGGAGGGCCGTCGCGGAGCCGCGGTGGTGGCTGACGAGGTGGTAGCAGCCTTGTTGATGCGTCTGTTTACTCCACTGGGACCAGACAGTGTCGGGCGGGTGATGCCGGCGCTGTGGGAAGAGGCCAGCTTCCCACCACTGTCCGCCGCTGGTGTGCCTCTGCTCGCTTGGTTGCGGAGCGGGGAGAGACGGCGACCGGCGATGAGGCTGCGCTTCTTGCTATCATGACTGAGGAGAGAGGATGCCCTCCCAACCGACTGTGGCTTGGACATCCAGGTGTAACTCTTTACACTTGTTGGACTCACTGCTATACTCTCTCTCTATTTTTTAAAAAATACCTTTGCACTTGTGTCTATGTGTCTTTGCGTGTTTTGCTGGGAAAATGAACAGTAATGACGATGACTCGCGAGCTCACGTGTAAAAGGAGCAGCCGCTGTTCGGCAGCGTACGGATGCGTCGCCTCCCCACTCCACCACTCTTCGTGCAACTATGACTATGCGTGAAAGAAGAAAAGACAGCCACCACCAGAGAGAGAGAAAAAGAGAACTGAACATTCGCACGAATGGAAGAGAGAGAGAAGTAAGGAGTAAGTAAGCAGCCTATTCATTTTCCCTCTTTTTTTCTCTCCTTCGCAACATATTAGTGTCCAGCCCTTTCCCATGTTGACCCCCTGTGCTCGTGTTCACCTGGCGAGCAGGCTACCTTCCATCAAAAGAAAAAAATGAAGTGGCAGTTGTTAGACGAATCACGAGAGTGTCGGAGAAAAACAAAGGGGTACAACATGATGCTAATAGTGAGGCGTGCCCAAACACACCCTACCACCCACTCTTCCACCCCTCCTTTCTCCGGAGTCCCTGTGCTCGTGCTAATTGAAAATACACACACACACACACACATTCAGACATCCCGATGCCGTGCAACAGAAAAGAACAACACTATATAAATATAGGCGGGTCAACCCCTAAGAGAACGATCAAGCAATCCCTTTTCAACTATAGGGGGGAAGATGTACTGCAGACGGAGGCACGTCAATATATATGAGACCTCACACATCCTTGTAGAATTGCCCTGCAGACGCTGTTGATGAGCAAATGACTACAGTGCAGGTGG
Source organism: Ecitophya simulans (assembly GCA_027574965.2). Taxonomy (NCBI): domain Eukaryota; kingdom Metazoa; phylum Arthropoda; class Insecta; order Coleoptera; family Staphylinidae; genus Ecitophya; species Ecitophya simulans. The sequence continues at coordinate 16,312 of JAODGE020023157.1, forward strand.
CTTCGTCGGTTCGGGGCTGCCGCCAAAGAATGTAAACAGTACAAGCAAAATGAACGCTGCAGCCACACCCCCAAATATCATCTTCGCTCTCATACTATTCCACCACAGTTGGCTGTGCAAGTCTCGGCTGCTCCGCTGGAAGCCCTGTGCTTGGAACTGCAGATCGTCAGTGACCTGGACAATGTCATCGATGCGCTGGCCACGGTTGATCGCGCGCTCGACGTTATCAAGGGCCATGTTCTTCACCTCATCCACCGCCTCCTTCACCTTCTGGACCTTGTCCTCCTCCGATCCTCCGCTTGAGCCGGTGCTGCTCACTTTGACGAGTAGGTCGCGCGCTGGCTTCACAAACGCATCCACAGTCTTCGGGGTCAGCTGCGACGGACTCTCTACAAACATCTTTCGAAAGAGCTCACCGATCGCATCGAGGGTGGCGTGGCCTTGCCGCCTGCTCACACCCTTCCCTGCTATCACAGCATAGCCCAGCTCAGCATCGGTCCACACGTGGTAAGACAGCTGCGTCTCCTTCGTAGGATCATCGTCGGTGGTGACGCTGAGAAAGGCTGAGGTGCGGAAGTGCGGTGCCGCGCACTTGCTCACCAACTCCGCCCACGCGGTACCTGGGATAGTGAATCCATCCGTTGGAACCCCGGGCGCCTTGCAGAGCATCGCGCGGTCCACCAGACGCACCACCACCACACCATAAAATTTGTCGCCCATCTCTATTCAAAGTGAATTCCTTCCACTTCCACCTCTTTTCCCTCGGTTTGCTTGTGTGTTTGTGTCTGCAATGCTATATGGATATTAACGTCAGAATATGTGTTGTGTGCGATGTCTATCACCCCTTCGGGAAGTGTGGCTTCTCTCTTTGTCCTCTTAGTCTTTCAATCACGCAGTGGAGACAAAGCTGAACAAAAGGGAGGGGGGGGGGGGGCAGTGGCAAACATAATATTTGAATACGCCGCCGCGCGCTTTGGTAAGTATGAGTGTATATGAGAGTGGCCAACACAGAATAGCGGCGGTGGAGGAGAGCGACGGGTGATCCATCGCCTCGTGACACACCAAGTAGAAGGAGACGCCATTACATGGAATATATATATATATATATATATATATATATTAGAGTCACCACAGTTAGTTTGCTTGTGAGTGGAAATGTCCGAAACGCAAATAATAATGACAGCAAAGCGATGCCTCAGCAACCATCAATAAACTGTAATAGAGCAGCAGCATCATCATGATGGAAAGATGGAAGTACCTCCAATCCTCACTACACTTCGCCCCCCTCCTCTCCCCCCGCAGCTCTCCACACGAACCATCGTACCTCCTTTCCTCCGTCTTACGCAAATATGATCTTTCCGCGGCAGCACGGACACGTGTAGTTTCGGTTATCGATCCATGGACGCAGGCAAGCGGTGTGGAAGCAGTGACCGCAGTGAATTTCAACCACTGGATCCGTCTGTAGACTAGCGCACTCTTCCAGACACACGCCACAGATGCTATCCAACTCACTTTTTGGCGCATCCGCCTCGGTCAGGTCCGCACCGTCTCCCTTGGTACCACAGCTATGCGCAACACCAGTGGGATGCTGCGTTAGCGTTGAGAGCACATCGTCCGTTGTGAAGTTTTCGCACCCTGGCGGGAGGCCACTGCTACTGTTCGTCAGGCCGTGAATGTTAATGAGGGTGAACCCTGGCAGACCCACTGGTGCCCCTTCGCCACCGCCACCTGAGAACTGAAACATTGGAGGCCTCTGACGTCCTGCGTGCTCAAACTGCAATCGCCGAAGACCGCCCGGTATCGAGGCGACCTCCACGAAATCAGATCCGCATCGTTGGCACTGTGGTCTGCTGGTCTCCCCGGCGGCGGAGTTGGGCAGCGGGACACTCTGAGAGAGGGTGCCGCAGTTGTGGCAGTACAGGCCCCGCAGCTGAGGAATGATGTTGCCTGTCGTGGAGAAGTGTGACATTCACTGAAAAAGGGGGGGGCGGAAGAGAGAAAAAAGGAAATGGTGGTACTAACTTCTTCCCTCCCCTTGTCTCTCAATAACGCTCTTTTCTAACTCTAATAATAATAGTGAATTATTGTGATGTGTGCGTGTGTGTGTGTGTGGGCTAATGAGCCCAGCAGTACTTACTGTGTCTTTTACCCTTTGCAGTGCTCAGCAATAATAAAAAAAGTAAACATTAATTTGTGAAGAGGAAGTCTAAGGGATGCATTTGGTACATGAGAGTCTCGTAATAACGGCAGTCTGTTAATCAATACAATAATAATAATAATAAACAAGTAGCCGTCACAGAGTGAAGGGTAAGCTGTGCGTGCGTGTGCGTATTCAGTGGGGGGGGGGGGGGGGTGAGGGGAGTTGAGGAATAAGATCTGAACCGCAGAACAGGACTACAATTCCACAGAGCATTTACACAGGACATCACCATTGCATATTACGCGGTGCTCTGTTTCTCCCTGTAGTTTCAGTGCTCGCTCGTAACTATTATATATCTTGCTCCTCTTCCTTGAATTCTGCTCTCTGACAAAAAGACTGCGCGCTCCTGCGCCTCAGTTCTCTTTGTTTCCAGTTCGTTTGCGCAGTTACATACATGACTTCTATTATGCTTATTCTCGCGATCGCGAAGCATGTGTGATTGTGGGGGTTGCTTAAAGAAGCGGAAGAGGGAGTGGGAGGGAGGGAGGGGAGATGAAGGAGAATAATCAACGAAGATTCATTCTTCCAGCTTCACTGCACCCCCCCCTCAGGTGTATTCCACAGAACACGAACACATACAAACTTGCAATACTCTTCTATAGTGAACACCATTGAAGAGGAAGAAGAGGGGAAAAATAAAAATGTATTAAATAATGAGAGCGCATTCTGAAATATATAAATATAAATATACTCATTTCTCTTCCATGTGCTGTTGTTTCTTAGCACAACAATGCGACATATATATGTGCATAATAGTGCTAAGAGAGAGAGAGGGAGAGGGCAGGTTGGAAAGTGGCACTTTCTTATTTCTCTTTCTATCGTAGCCGCAAAAAAAAAAAAATAGGGCAACAACAGGAAGTACAGAAGAGAAGCAATACCACATACCCACGCTGCCCACTTCACTCTCGCACTGACACACACACACACACACACAGGCACAAACAGAGTTCTCCATTAACGCTGGAGACAGGGAGAAACACCAAACATATATATATATATATATATAACGTATCACAGACAACAAGCGGAACGCATGCGGGGAAGGGGGAAAAAAAGGAGAACGCTTTGAAACAGGAACTGGAAAAAGCGGAAACCAAACAACGTGCATACACAACAACGGTGTATTTAGGGTAATAAGCTGACGCGTACACACACAGCAGCCACCATTCCCACAAGCACCAATAATAATAATAATAAAACAGTAATCATACGATGATCGGTGGAAAACAACAACGAGAAAAGTAACTACACAGGGGTAGAGATATTTGCATAGCACACTTTTTATTCTATGAAGAGAAATGAAGATTCACAATATATATATATATATAAAGAGAGAGAACAGCTGGCGAGGCTCTAAAATGGCAAAAAGGGAAGGCAGAAAGCCTCAGAGATACGCTCTCCCCCTCCCCGCGCAGAGAGAACGACATCTACTGAAAAAATGCAAAAAAAAAATCAGTACTGTTGTGTGGTAAAGGTAGTTCTGTGCACCGCCCCCTCTTGCTATTCTCTGACTGGACCCAGCAACGCTTGGTCAGATAATTCTACATACACACCGTGAAGGTACTGCAGCGCTCTAACAAACAGTGTCTCAACGAGGGGGAGGGGGAACGTTGGTGCCAGCATTTTTTTCACATCCACACTACAAAAAATAAATTAATAATAATGAAAGAAAGAGGAATAATTTATTAAAAAGTAGTAAGGCAGACACACATATAGATCATTAACAAAACATAAATAAATAGAGGAGCCGCTGAATATACAAACACACACACACACATGTTCTGCTTCAAAAAGAACTATACACGAAGAGCTCACCTCCCCCACAGTGAGGGAGGTCAAAGACAGACTGTAATACACAAAAAAGAAGAAGAGAATATATATATATATATATAACATCCAACCGCTATCGCTCCAATTACAGCTGCAGTCGATAGCACGCATAGATGAATGTGCACAATTATGTAGTTCATACAGGCCCGGGAGAAATTAAGAAAACAACATGAAGAAGGAGCATGCACCCACACTACAGGAAGGGGGGGGGGAGGAGAGAGGAGAGAGGAGAGAGGAGAGACCAGAGGTCGCATCAGACACATAATGCATACACACGTAAGAAAGTAACAAAAACGAAGAAGGAAGTTAGCACACACGCACGCACTCGCGAGCATCTTTATACTTTTTCCTGTAGTTTGCTTTTAGCTCTTTCACCTGTGTATTGCGGTGACCAGTGTAAGCATATATACATAAATATATGCTTAAGAGTTGCGCGCCAAGGTACATATACACAAATATTCAGACCGCTTACTTTCTATATGTTCCCTTCCATGCCCTTGTGAGAGCCCCAAAATAAAGTGAAACAGTAACTTTCAATTGTTCGTTTGTATTGGGGGTGCTTTAGTGAACTGTGAAGACGCTCATACATACTTCACGCAAAGGCTGCCGGTCTGCAATGAATGGAATGCCTAAGTCGGCCACAACAATCGATGCGTCATAAAAAAAAAATGTACACACATAATAAGAAAACAATCCCTGACAGTCACAAAGACAGAAAAAGAAATGAAAAACATATTTAGTAAGAGACAACAAAAGGTCGTAACTGTTTGAAAGTGGTGTTGAGACATCCCAGTTGTTCGTATGACGTTAAATGTGAAAAGAAGGAGACGCAAACACGAGATTCAGTAGCAGATACACATGTGCGCACACACACATACACATACACATTGCACAATCATACGGAGGAGGGGTTGCAGAAAAAAAAATCAACGGTATATAGAGTGCGTGACAGTGAGGCAAAAGTCGTTTAGCACTTGTTGAGTAGATACAGTAATTTAGTTGCAGATGCCCATCTGTCACCCCACCATCCCCCCTGACGCTCCATAAATTGTGTGCGCACGTACGTGTGTATGGTGTGCTCTATGCGAACCTACATGTGCAGAAGGTAAGTCATCGCATCTGCTCATCTCAGCGCGCACCTTACGGGATTTAAGAGAAAAGTGAAGGAGAGGGGGGAAAGGGGGGTAGTGGTGGCAGGCATTTCTAGTGACGCCTCCTCCCCCTCCCTTGTTTTTCTCCCTCACTCAGAAAAAAAATGCTACGACCATTGTATTCAATCAACTCGTGTATGTGCCTTGTCGGCGAAGGGAAACTGTGTATCATACCATTTTTGCTTTTGTTTATTCATTATAATTAGAAAAGCAAAAACAATCATAACGGCAACAACAGCAACAACAGCAAAGCCACCCATGAGGAAAGGTATTGCGTTTCCAGTCCCCCCACCACAGTCGCACGAAATATATGCATATATATATACATATATATATTTGTAGATATTTCCTACGTGATTGAGAGAAACAGTAGGATAGAGAGACGGCGAACAACAAGACGATGCTGAACTCTGCCGGTCTCTCAGGTGTTGCATAATATGCGAGCACAATCGTGCGTGTGTGTGTGTGTGTGACGGACATGGGCATTTATGTTTGTCACTCACCCTCATAACACTCGCACGAGTCAAACTCTGAGACTGGAATTGTAGTAGCAGCCGAGCACCACGAGGCCTCTGCCCAATCCTCCCCGGAAGGTGAATTCTTCCCACACGGCGGACATTCCGTATCCGATCTGTCCGCAGAGTTGTAATTGGCTCCCGAGCGCGCAAATAGAAGAGGCGAGAAAGAGGGGAAGCCCTCCTCGTAGTCTGAAGCCACCTCCTCACCCTCGCTCCGGTGGTCATCGCTGCGCACGGGCAGAAACGGGGGGCAATGGCGCGCTGTCCCTGACGGCGGCGCACGGCCGTGTATCACCATGATTGTGCCGTCACCACGCTCCACACAGCGACGCGTTGGTGCTGGGCTGGCATCACGCTGGCCGTCCGATGGGACGAAGCCCTTTGGCGAGATGGGGTGTGCTGGGCTCTGGAGGTATTGCGAGACAATCGCCTGTGACTCTGGTGTCCCAAGGCGGGGGTTGGCCTCCCGCATGTGCAGCAGGTGGCGCCGCGCTGCCAGCCGCAGAGCCGCATTGGCGGGGGTGGGGAGCTTGCTTTGCTCTACACCCTCTTCCCCCTGCGTGTTTGCAGCTTGTGGGAACATAAATTTATTTTTCGTTTAGGATGTTATTTTTATCTTCTCTTTAACCTCCAAGCGATTGGAGTATGTAAGATCCACTTCTCCAATCCAGTACCGTCTTCAGTACGAAGGAACAAACACAAAGCGTATCAGTACTTAAAAAACAACAACAACAACTAGAAGAAGATATGTTTGGCAATCCACAATCGGAGAAAGCAAAAAGAACTCAATACACACACACTAATAGCAGCAGAACTTCACTTTAAATCAGCGAATATAACACAAATCAGAAGCACACCGGGGCAGCAGCAATGATCAGGTACACGATTGACTTGGCAACAAATGTAAAACGAAAAAAAGAGAATACCTCCGCTTGTGCTTGTACCTGTGTTTGTGCACCTACGAAAACAATGTGTATATGTGTATCTGCAAAAGGTAACGATCACGTATCTGATGGACCAGCGCAGTTGTAGAGAAGGAGAGAAGAAGAGTGGAAAATACCTGTGCTACTGTGCACGCAAGAATTGCTGAGACACGCATCGTTGAGTGCACAAACAGGTTCCAAGCCATCATTCCAATTTACACTCGTTTTTGTTATTGTTGTTGTTGCAACTCGCTCATGGCACACACACACACAACACGACAGTCAAGGACATCCCCAGCGATGCCAGTGCACACTCCTAACAGATCGACATGAACTGCCAGTGGGGGACACCATACATTCACGTTGTGCGAATGCCTGGCGAATTCTCTGTTTTTCCTAGAGTCTCTCTTTAGTGAGGGGGGGGGGAAGAAAGGAGTGATGAGAGACATGCAGTGCCGTAACGCTCAGTGTGCCTTGTCGCTTTGCATGGGTGTAGTGTATACCTTTGCCGTCCCTGAATGTGTCACCACCGGACAGCTGCAGTTCAACCAGAAGCGGGGGTAATTAAACCAACAGACAACATGCGTCGACACGTATAGACAAGAGAGAAAAGGAGGAGAAAGTGATTGCATGAGGTGCGGGACGTATGTGGTGACCATGTCCAGTAGTAAATAAGCATCATCATCGCAAGAGAACAATGCATGTCAGTGAGCTTACCATACGCTCCTGTGTCGGTTGTGGACTGCACCGATTAGTACGTTGTGAGACTGTGGCGTTGTATATATATATATTCGTTTTTAAAGCATCTCCTTCAAGACGGCAAAGACATTGACTAATAATAAAAAAGATAAAATCCCCCTCCTCTTCCCCCGCTAAAGACAAATACAGTGAGTGCACGTTGGGTGTACATCAACGTAAACGCTCCCTCAAAACGGCCGAATAAAAAGCTGCGCGATATAGGGGTAGGGGCCGTCATTCTTGACATCTTTTCCCCCGCTTCCACCAGCACATCACGTATCCTTCTGTTCCTTGCTCAGCACCTGCAGGCATTGGACCAGTGCGGCATCCGCCACACCAATCGTGCCATCAGTAGCCGCTTGTCGCACGAGCCCCAGCGTATCTGTGTCCATGGAAAGACCACCAAGAGACTGAATCGTCCTGCTCAGCTCGCTGGCCACCTCTCGGGGTCGGTGCTGCTTTCCAAGGCTCTCGTTATACTGCAGACGTTTCTGTGTGCGCAGTTTGTCGAGTGCCGCCGCCTTGTTGGTGAGTGTGCTCCGTGAGTCCTGGGCCTCCGCGGTGTAGGTGGACACTCCATCAATGAACAGCTTTGCGTAAACCTGTGTTTCCGTCACGTTGGTGGCTTGGCCGCCTGGGCCACTAGCCCGCGCCGTCTCGTACGTGACGCTGCTTCGCTGCTCGTTCTCCACGAGCTGCTCGGAGACGTGCGGGGACACATGCTCAACACGGAAAGAGTATGACCAGCCGGCATCACCCCCAGTCGCTGCGACGCGCATGGCGAGGGCGTATCCGTAGGGCCCGGGCCCCGAGAGTGGTCCGCAGTTGCTCGTACTGAGGACGTGGAGCCTCCCTGGCTGCTCACCACCCCGACCGGACTCCGCCTCTGGCACCACCGTCACTACGAAGCCAGCCGTCTCGAATGCGCGCTTGCATGCCTGGGGATCGCCGACGACGCCCACCACCGCGTCGTAGTTGGCGTGCGGTACCCGCGACGCCACATAGCGCGCCGCTACCGACACCAACGCCTTTGCCGCCGCGCCATCGGCCGCGGCGGCGCTAACCCACGCATCGGCCTGCCTCTCCTGATAGGAGGACTGCAGTGCGGCGAACGCCTCATCTGCACTGTCCTTGCCGGGGTCGTGATCCTCCCTGCACAGCCGGGCCACGTCACTGCAGGCCATCGAGAACTGCAGTAGTGGATCGCGGCGCCGCATGCGCTCCAGCTTGCGTTGCAGAGAGCGCAGGGTGTCCTCCTTCCCCTGCAGTTGGGTCTGCAACGCCCGATAGGCCTCGCTGTCTACCGACGTGCCGGCGGTACTGCGGTCCTTCAGAAGGTGTACCTCCTTCGCCAGGGCGGCATTGTCCTGCGTGAGCTGCTTCACCCTCTTAGCCTCCTCCCGTAACTCCATGTTCTCGGTGGTGAGCAGCATGACGTCCTGCTGTGCCTTGCGCAGTTCAGTGCGCAGGGTCTGCTCTGTGGAGCGCAGCTGCGTCACCTCCGTCTGCAGTCCAGTGGCGGCGCTGGACACGGTATGATACTTCTCACGATAATCGTTCTTTGTTGCCCGCATCACACGGAGCTCCTCAAAGAGTGCCTCAATCTCAGGCCCTAAATTCACCCTTCGTAGGTCGTCCAGTGTGGGGCCGGATGCCCCGGATGAAGTGCCGCCGCCAAACCCAGACGACGCCTGCGGTGACTGGAACAGATCACGCCGGTTGGCGGTGGTGTTCGCGGCGGTGGAGCCGCTGAATGTACCTCCGCTGCCCGGCTGCGTCGGGGGCTTCTGCAACTCCTGCATCTTCAGGACTTGCTGAACCATCTCCATGTTCTTCTTCGTTATCTTCCCAAAGCCCGGCATCCGGGACATCATCTTCTGCATCTTCATCGCCTGCTCCATCATCTCCTTCTGTTTCTCCGGCGACTGATTGCTGAACATCTCTTGCATCGTGCGCAGCTTATGGAGGTCCATTCCCGGAGGCATCCCTAGAATGCTATCTCCTTTGGCCCCGGCCTGATCACTCGAATTATTATTACCGCTACTTCCGCCTTTGTTACCACCAGTAAAGGCATCAAAGAAGCCACCGCGTGCTGTGCAAGAGAGCACCACAACGCGTCGCGTGGGCTCTGTTCGTCTTCGCAACATTACTGAGGCCGCTTCTACGTTCAGACAGACAAAGACGGACACACACACGCTACGGTAATGGCTGTACAACAGTAGCGCAGCCGCTGAATTTTGTGTTTGTGATTGTGTGATGATCACACACAATAAAATATAATAATAATAATAATATATTACAACAGCTAAACTTCAACGAGTTTGTAACTCTCAATAACGGCGGTGCCCCCTCTCGACGGACAAATCTGCGGAGAGAGAGTAACTAAATATGTGTGTGTGAATAAGAATAAAACCACACACTGAAAGTGGGGCGCCCGTGTTCGCCCAGTCTGTGTGTGTGTATGGGTGCTTTGTGGATGGCGAGATGGCAGCACCCAAAAGCTCAACTTTATTGTTAATGTGTGTTTGTGACACTATGTCGCTTCTATCTATAAATTTCACTCACCCTCCTGTCTACGCTCACACACACACCGGGCGACGAGGAAACAGAGGGAGAGCACAACCAAACTGTGAGCGCCCGCTGAAGCGCTTCTATGTTTTTTGTTACAGAGAGAGAGCGAGAGGATTGAATGAGGCATTCGAAAAGGCACACACACACACACTTGCGTTGCGTACGCGCGTAGAGATGGGCGCTCACTCACATGAGTAGTGCGCCTTAAGTTACACCTCTCTTTCTCCTTTTCCTGCTCCTTCCCCTTCAGGACACAGGCATTTAAAGCACAGCATCGGCATAGTTTGGTTTTGTCTCCTTCCTACCGATGTGGGGGGAGTTTAACATTTGATTATTACAATGCCTCTCAGAAGCAAAGAGACCGTTTCTTTTAAAAAACAACTCAGCCAAAGTTGATGTCCGTGCGCATCCAACGCATTCCGGTTCCCAACCACTCATCCTCACTCTCACCCTGACTCGGGGAGAGGGGATTCAGGACTTTACATCCGGCACTAAGCCCCACTCTCGTTTTGCCTCGTCCATGGACTTGGGGTACACTGCCGGGTCGTCGCGCTGTGCAAACCAGGCACCCAGCCCTGGAGCGTGCTCGCCCATATAGCGCGGGTCCGGCCCGACATCGTCGCCGTCCATCGTCCATGTGGCCTCCCCGAGGATGCGCCAGTATCTCGTCTGATTGGTCAGGTACGCGTACATTGTGTAGACTGTGAGGAGGAGGAGATCACCCGCCTCAAGGGTGCAGCTAACAAAGGGGTTCACATCCACGACGGTCGGGGCGCCAGTGACCTCGTCCCGGGCAGGTGTCTTCCCGATCGGCGTGAGTTCGTCGGGTGAGTGCGTGAAACAACCGTCACCCCTAACCACACCGCTCTCCACCTCCAACTGACCATAGGTTGAGCGGATGGCGGCGTAACTGCCAGTGCTGTTGCTGCCCCGCACGAGCACTGGGGTACCCATGTGCATGGGAATATCGTGGAGTGGGACAAGTGCGGTCAAGGCCAACTTCGTGCCGCGATTCGTCATAACGCTGGGGGAGCGAAACCCGTGCTGCTCATGCGGCGCGCCCAACTGCAGGGACTGCAGTGTGGTGGCGTTGACGGTGCCGCCAAACACTTGCCGCACCACAGCCATCACGCTAGTACCACTCACAGCGTCGCGAATGGCCCCGGTGTATGCGATGGCTGGAGGAGGGAGATCGTCGCCGGTGGAGGGGTACGGCACCCCCACCGCGAAGCCATTGCGTGCGATCAACTCCTGGCGGTCCTGTTCGAGCGTCCACTCGCATTTCCGCATCTGCCCTGCGAGGTCGTCAAGGGCGCCATTGATCAGAATACGCGGAATGATATTCTTGAAGTAGAGGTAGCCGTCTTCGTCCAGGCGCGCGCGCAGCTTTGGTGGGTTGTAAAAAATCTCATTGGCGGGGATCAGCGGCAGCAGCGTCTCACCAATAGCTATCCGTCCACTTCCTATTGGATAGCTAAGCTTGCCATGCAGAAGCGTCACGCAGCTGCGCATTATGCTACTACTACTACTACTGACAGAATTACAACGGCAGCAATACAAATAAGCTAACGAATAGGAATTCCGGCAGGACAATACAAGAAGAGATCAGGCACGACACGGAGAGAACGAGCCGACTCAACAGAGTACTCTCTCTCTATGTATGTGTGTATGCGCTATGTGTGTCCTCCACACCTCTCGCGGCCCCTCCCTCCCTCCCTCTTCACTAACGTGCTAGCACAGCGACAGAGAAGCGAATAATAATAATAATACAGTATGATGATGCAATATATATATATATATATATATATGTATATATGTGCAGTCAGCAGGACAGTTCATTCACGTTTGATCACCATCCGCCATTGAACCTTAATCACCACCTCAGAAGTAGCGGAGATGCGAGAACGAGAGCTCAAGGTCCTCTTATCAAGGGGGGGGGGGTGAGGGGGAGGCTTGACCACACGTGGCCACTGCATTAGCTGCCATCGCGCGATTCTACACGCATGTACAGAAAGCTCCCTTACGCAGTCAGTAGAAGCATCCACACGTAAATGCATCGGATACGCAATACGTCGAAAGGTAAACAAACAGGCAACAAGGAGAGGATTGATGGGATTTGGGCTCTGCTGCAGTGGTCGCGTTATGTGCAGTCTGCAATCCGGGGGAAGGACCCCTCATATATACGCGAGTATCCCTGCTGCCCATCGGTCTTAATGGCGGCGAGATCCGCAGCGAGAAGTATGTTCACCCCACGGTCTTCGCTGCGTAGGATCACCCTCTGCTGCTGCAGGTCACGCCCAGCTTCTGTGAATACCCAGCTCACCTTCATGTCCTTGTCGTACTCGATCCACTCCTTCGTCGCTGGGTTGGAGAGACGGAAAAGACCACTGGGATGCCGCCAGACTTCCATAGATGCCTTCGCCTCACACTCCTTCGCCTCGACAGTGACCATCTCAGTCAGCAACAGAAGCAGCAGCACCGCTACTGTGGCCATCAACACAGCTCTCAATGTCTTCATAGGTAACTGGGCTACGGCGCTCGAGGAGCGGCGGACGAAATAAGCGATGGCGAATATTCTATTATGATTATAATGCACACGCCAAACTTGCTAGCTTTATCTTCTCTCTCCTCAATTCACCGTATCAAAAGAAGAACAGGAAGGCACATACAAAGAAGCATAAATTCAGAAAACGTGGGAGCCGGGGGTGTAGGCATTCATATACGCATGCGCAGGCAAAGGGGGGGGGGGGAGGGCAGCGAGGAATAATAATAATAAATAGTGGGAGAGGGGAGGATGAGGTCTTCTGAGTAGAACGACCGCATAAACGAACCTACACGCGCGCGCGTATGAACAAATGTAAATGAAAGCGCGTACACCGACACGTATATACGTGTATGCACACGTGATCGAGCCATCTATATAATGCGCTGCCCTTTCATCGGTTCTCTCTCCCTCCCTCCCTCTCTCCATCCCTCAAAGCCATCACATGGCCTAGGGGCGGATGAGAGGATGCAAGAGGTGATCTTGGATTGGATGCAGCTTTGTTTTTCACTCTCTATCTAACTTCTTCGTTCTTTTAAATCCTCTCTATTGTAATGTAATCGTTTTCTTACTGTCTTCCCCGCTCTAGCACACTGGAGCATCGTTCTCCTTCTCTGGATCCATAATCTGATCACTAAATCGAACACTCTTCCGCGAAGGCCTCGCGCCGGCGCTTCCAGGCTCTCCCATCGACGGCTTCCCGCACTGTGGCAATGCCATGGATCCCCTGTTGTGGTGTCCGCTTACGTTGCCATTGAGCTGGCCTGCAAGAGAAGGCGGAGTGGAGGACGGCCCCTCCTCCCCACCCACCCGCCGCGGCGCGTGAAGCGACCGCAGCCGCTCCTCCACGGCTTTCTGAAAGTGCCTGGGCCGCAGCACGAGGGTGGAGGTGACATCGTTCACCTTACACACACCCACCAGCTGGTGGGCCATCTCGAACATGTTGTTGCGCAGCGAGATAATGATGAACTGTGCCCCTGTGGTTTGTCGAAGTACGTAGTTGGCGACGATGGAAACATTGCGGAAGTCCAGTGCGGCATCGATCTCGTCCATCACGTAGATGGGCGTGGGCTTGACGTGATGCAAGGAGAAGATGAGTGCGAGACTGGAGAGTGTCTTCTCACCGCCGGAGAGGTTAGAAATCTGTTTCCACGACTTTTTAGGCGGGCGCACCACAAAGTTGATACCCTCAAAAGGGTCGTTAACGTCAACGAGTTCCATGTCCGCGTCACCGCCGTGCGTGAGGAGCTGATACACCTCCTTGAGCTTTCGACGAATGATATCAAACACGGCCATGAAGGCGGCTCGTCGTCGCTCCTTGAGGGTTCCAAGCTCCGCTTCTAAGGTGTCGGAGACCACTTTGCGCTCCAAGTAGAGTGCCTTGGCGCGGCGGTGGGCGACGTCGCGCTCCCGCCACAGGGCGACAGCACGAAAGTCGATCTCGCCGTGTAACCGTTTCGTCTCCTCGCTCAGCGCCTTTGCAAGATGTACAGACCGCTCATAATCACAGCAGTCCAACTCTTCCGTGGAAATCCGGAACGACATGGCCCGCACATCAACTGCTGCCTTGTTGTTACTTGTGGCGCTGCCATCACTGTCCCGACCACGCTTGCGACCGGCATAGGGCTTTCTCTTCTTTCGCTGAGCACAGTCAATCTCTTTGTCCCCCCCTCCCGATTTGGTGGGTGTGATATCATCGTCTTCGCCTCCGTCCTCGTCTTCATCCTCATCGCCATCATCATCATCATTGTCACTGTGGCAAGCCCCAGCCCTCTTTCCTCCATTTGCCGCGTCCTCGGCTGCGCCATCCTCGCTCGCCCGCGCCTCAAGCTGAAGGGTTTCCACGCCATAGAGCTCCGCATTCTCCTTGATCTTCTCTTCACATGCCTCTATCTTCTGCTCGAACTTGGCGAGCTCCTGCAGAGCATCCGCGATCTTCGCCTGCTCCGTCTGCCGGTAGCGCTGCTCATCGTCTAGTAGCTTCTGTGCCGTCACCACCGCGCTGTTCGCCAGGGGCACGGCGCTGCGGGCCGCATCGGCGCGGCCTTGCGCCTGCGCAAGAGAGGCCTCCGTGCCGTTCAGTTGCCGCGTAAGTTCCTCAATAGCGGCTGTGCACTCGGCAATTTGTTCCCTCACCCCCTCCGCGGCCTCCGCCTCCATGCGCGCGAGTGTGGCGGCGTAGTCGGCGAGGTCCTTCGCCTTGCGCTCCATCACTGCGCGTGCCTTCTGACTGTTCTTGCGGCACCCCCGCAGCGCATCCTCCTCCGCCTCGGTGCGTGCTTGGGATTGCTTCAGGGCCTCGGTCACCCGCGTGAAGGCGGCGCCGCCGGCCTCCGACATGGCGGCCTCCAGCCTCACCATGTCGGCCTGGCGCTCCCCAGACTCCCCCAGGGCGGCAGTGAGGGCCTCTTCACACGTCTCCAGCTGCCCCGCCAGCGATGCGCGTCGCTTCACCGCCTCACGTTGCAGCTGCTCCACCTCCGCCCGCAGCACATTGCGGCGCTGCTCGTCGCTGTCGATGCTCACAGTCAGTTTGCTCTGCTCACCACGCAGCTTGCGGACTTGCTCGGGCGACAGGCGCAGTTCCTTCTCCTGGAGCGCGTGCAGCCGTTGCTGCGCCACGCGCTCCTCCTCGGCTGCCTGAATGAGCTCCTGCTGGAGTCGCTGAAGTTCCTCCTTGACGGCGGCCTTGTCTTGCGGGGACCGGGCGGCTTTCAGCTTTGCTCCACGTGGGTTCGCACCACCTCCGGTGATCGTGCCCGTGGGCTCCACCAGCTCACCGCGCAGTGACACAACGCGGTGTCGCTCGCCACCCCCAAATGCGGTCTCACGAGCCTCTGCCAGTGTGGGCACCACTAAGGTGTCGCGGACGGCCTGGTAAAACACACAGTTGAACTTTTCATTTGTGGGTTTGATCAGGTCAAAGATTCTACGTGCCTTTGGGTTCGGTGCTGCGAAGGGCTTGCGGCATCGCGGCCCCATCTCCTTTTCAATTTCGTTTACCACCATCATGGTGGCTCGGCCAATGTTATGCTTCTTGAGCAGCTCCAGCGCGGCCGCCGCAGTTGCGCGGTCCTCGACCACATGAAAGCCCCACGCATTGCTCGCCACGCCGGCAGCGATATCGTAGGTGTCATCGATGCGACCCAGCTGACGCAGGGTGCCGTAATAGCCCTTGAGGGTACGCTGGGACAGCAAAAACTCCATCGCGCGGTCATCAGCCTCACCCTCGCGAAAGGACGCCTTCGCCTCCTGTATCGTGTTGTTGATCGCGAACTTACGTTGCGCCGCCGCGGCTGCCGCGTCAATCAGCCGCCTTGCCTCCTCTTGATGGTCCCTGTTGTCCGCTCGAGCGAGCATCTCGCCCACCTCTCTGGCGCGAGTGCGCTGAGTATCCATGCTGAGCTCCAGATCCTGCGTCTCCTGGATCTTTCTCGTGACCGACGCATCCAGACCGTCAATGCGACTGCGACAGGTACTGAGTGCCTCGCGCGCCTCCGTGACGGCGCGCTCGTAGGGTGCAAAATCTCGTTTCTTCTCCTCCAGTGCCTGGCGCAGTGGGCGTAACTTGGGCAGTAACTCCTCTGACATGGTGTCAAACTCCGCTTGCAGCCGCGCAGACTCCGTCACTGATTCGTCGTGATGTTGCTGGTGGATAGCCCCTTCGCGCTCAGCGTCCTGCTGAAGCAGTGTGGCGCGCTGCATCTCCTCCTTAGCCTTCTTCTGCTGATCCACCACCTTCTTGCGCGCCCGCTCCTCTTCATTGGCCCCCGACTTGAGCTTCTCCAGCTGAGCCTCGACGGTCTGACGTTTGCCTCGGGCTCTGTCCCTCTCCTTTGCGGCCTCTGCCACCTCCTTCTTTGTTCGCACAGCGGCCTCCTCGGCTTGTGCCTTTTCTTCACGTCGCACCTTCACCTCATCCTCGTAGGAGGCGATGCGCGTGTCAATCTCTCCCAGCAGACGGCGGGGCTCCACAAGTCGCTCGTCAATTCCTCGCATGCGCAGCTGACACATCACAATAAGGGTCTTTTGTAAGTGGTTATCCTTCGTCACGAAGGCCATGGTGGAGTTCTTGGCGTCGTCCAGTGCCTCGCGCTCCGCCAGCAGCTTGCGCTCCTTGTCGAGTGACTCCAGCCGGGAAAGCTGCGCCGCCTCGGCCAGCCTCGACGCCACCGATATGCGCTCAATAAATTCGCTGGTGCCGATCAGGTCATCCAGGTACTCTAACAGCCCCTCCTCTCCCTCTCTCTCCGCCTTGGGCTTCATGAGGGCAATCTGCTCCACCTCCCCCTGCAGGATGAGGAAGCGATTGTGCTCGAGGTCGACACCCTCAGCAATCAGTCGCTCCACCACCTCCTTCTGTGTGCGCCGAGAACCATCAATGAAGTACTGCGAAATGCCACTGCGAAAAACCTCGCGCTTGATGCTGAGAGCGCTGCCAGGAACTTCTGCACGCTGCTCCGCGTCCTTAATGTCCGACTCAGATACCTTGGAGACCCGAATGAAGTTAACAGTCACGGAGGCATAGGTCAGGTCGGGATGGGCAGCGGAGCTGTGAATGAGCTCCGAGAGCTTCTCGAGTCGAATCTTCTTTGCGTTGCGACCGAATACAAATAGCATAGAATCAATTACATTTGACTTTCCCGACCCATTCGGTCCAATCACAGCAGTGAATGTCTTATGAAATGGGCCAATGCGGTGGCGACCGTAATACGACTTGAAGTTCTCAACATCAATATCCCGAATCACAAGTCTCTCGCTTTTATGTGCCATATCACTACTCATTGGTGACTCTCTATGATTCTGATCAGAACCTGTAGATGTGGACAGGAACGGCCCCCCATTACTCCAACGACTCCCATCATCATGAGAACCCACTGATGACGGCAGATCCTCGCTGCCACTGTCACAGCCATCACTCTCAAAGCTACCACCTTCATTGCTACCCTTCATCCCACTCCTCTCACCGGAACCATCGCTCTCCGTGGAGTTCATCGACATTGGGTTTTCGGCAGCACTCGCACGATCGCTATCCCCCGCAGTTACAGGGTCCACACCTGCAAACGGTATGTCATCTGCTTTATCATCCTTCATAATATTCTTTCGCTTAGCTGCCTTAGTCATAATCTCTGCTTCTATAAAAATACAATAATAGTGATAATAAATGCTGCAGCCACACACACAATCACGAAAAAGCAGAAGAAACTTGCCCTCGTCACAAAAAAAAAACTGTCAGATCTATGAAAAAACAATCTACACTGCAACACCAACTAGAGCAAAAACGAAAATCAGGAAGAGACAGATGGAACAAATGCACACATATGATGGCATCATTACGAAAACCAACATTACCGCACACGTAAGAAACTTCACAACAACAGCAAAACTACTACAGATACGCAATCGTACTTCGAGCAACAATAAACACACAATTTCAATTCGAATAACTTGCTAAATCAAACGTAGCCACACAAAAAACTATGGGATTTAACTAAAAACAACAGTACTATCACGTGTCTCAGTGTTGAGTGTTTGTCGTCAACAGATGATCAGGTGTATAATTAAATATGGACATCAGTGACTCTGCAGCAGCGCAGAAAGGCACCACAAATGAGAAGATACGGAAAGTAA
>JAODGE020023164.1:0-14222 GCA_027574965.2 Ecitophya simulans
GGCCCTTAACCACGATACGACAGTCGGGCAGAGTAGATCTCCATTTAGTCGCCTTTTACGACAAGCAGGGATCGCTACACTTCGGGCCTATTCTTCCCCGGAACCCGAACGGGGTTATGTTTGTTATATTTATTGAAGTTTGACTTGTTTCGTTGTGGCTCTGTAAATTGTTCAGTACAGAAAAGTTGCTCTACCTCAGCAATTCCGTGCTCATCCCTGATATATATAAAAAAAGCGGCAACAATCTATTTTTATTGTATCTATTGTTGTTATTAAAAAAAAAACTAAATAAATAAATAAAATGAATAACAGTCATGGTATTAGGATTCCAGCCTAACTATTTTCATATTAACATGCTTGATTAATCTATTTGTAATTAGCTTTTATCTTATTATTTCAACTCATTCTTTTTCTCTATTTCTTTCTTTATACGTTATATTTTGGCAGCTTTAAGTCTAAACATTAATCTCTCACCAACATCTTTATTTGTGTGTCCTATTAAATTTTTATGTTTATTTTTTGTTAAGTTATATTGTATCTTCTAAATGCTTGATGTTCCCACCCGCCAATCCATACAGACCCATTGTCATATGCTCCTGTTCAGCCCACATCGCCCAGATCGAAACCAACACGCTACCATGCGTTCCAAATCTTTAGCTAATAATTATTTCATTACTGAAATTTTAAACTACGGAATAAACCGACATTCACTGCTCCAACTCGCAAGTGTCACGACCATCTTCCCAACGCACACAACAATGAGTCTATTAAATTCCATAGTCGTTGGTTTTGACTCTGAAAGTTATCGAAGATTTATATGCATATGGTCATGCACTATAAAAACAGTGGAAAAACGAAAAGACTGTAAAAATTGTAAAATGCAAACTAAGCTGCAAATGTTTATCCTGGCGCACAACAATACTATGACACATTTTTCTTAGAATTAGTTATGAATCGAAGATTGAGTAGACCGGAAGGTTTGAGTATGATAAGTTGTTGTTAGTTATTATTATTAAAAAAAAAGAAATTGAATGCAACATTTTGAAGCGGCACAACAAGTTTTCTATATATACATATATTCTTATAGACGTCGTTGAAAGTTGGGTTGCCTATAATTGATATAAATGAAACAACGTTTCTAACATTTGAAACTTTATATATTAGAAACATAAATCATCTATGTTTTTAAAATAGCAAAATCAATATTTTCTCAAATTCTTGTTTAATTAAAAATAATAATTTTAATACATATTCAGTTCAAACTGAAACAGCATTCAACTTAAATACCATCGTCATACTTCTTGATTTAAAATCATACTGATAGCATATAAATAGGTGTGACACTATTGAATGCATTCGTGGTGCAATTGCTTCACACACAGACATAACACCTCAAAGCTGTGGATACATACAAGTTTACCACAGTTTACAGTGATGCGTAGTCATGACGACGTTGAATATGACTGACAACTTCGTAAATACTCAATAACTTGTTGACTGTATATCGTCGTGCACCGCGAGCACATGAACCAATATATTTTACAGGCAACTTTTTACATTGCGCCCGACGTAAAGGCAACATTATTTCAGTGCGATTACACACGGCCTCAGCGCCCACCATAAATACGTCCCGTAAATTAGTTTCAATCGCGTTTCGAAATCGCTATTGCTTGCATATTGTGCTTCAACATGTTTCGGTCCTAATAGAATATTAATATATTCATTGACGTTTCCAACGCCACGGAAATTACACGTGCATGATTAAAGTAATGTGTTTCGTTTATTTTGGTTCTATTTTTGGACAACAAAAAAATAATACTTATTATTTGTCGGTAATATGTCAGGTTTATGCCTTGATGCATTTAAGCGTTTAATTGCACGGGTAATAACGGTAATTGTAGTAATACTGTTTTATTGTATAATTTCTATCAATCATAACTTGTTGTTTGCATCAAATAAGTGACAGAAAAGATAAAATAGCTATAGGAATTTAGTAAACGTGACAATAATGTCGCAATAAAAAGATTAAAGAAATTATAAATATGATATTTGCCGTTTGATTAAGTAATGCAGTTTATACAACGTTCGACTGAAGTCACCAACGACGTCACGTGAAAAATCAAAAAAGGTGGGAAATATTCCTGCGCGAGTCCTGCGGAAACTCGCGCCGTGTCGCGCAGTATTATGAACAATGCCAATCCAACTGCCAAACTGATCGCTTCTAGTGTAGTAGTTGTTATAGAATCAAATCTAGTTTCTTTGTTTTATAAGTGATAACAGTGATGAGTGATTCAATATTACCAGGATTATTATTTAATAATTAACACAAGTTTTCAATTAACTACAACACACACTTTACATGTAAGTTACTGTTTTTTTTCTTTGATTTATTTCGGGTTTACCGATGGATTCCTTTGTTAAAAAGGTTAAAATAGTATATGTTATAAATTCAACTTGCACATAAGTCTGTCATCTTTCAATCTATTTCCTCCATCAAATAATGATCAAGAGTAATAAATTTCTATGATAATGACCAAATGACGAATGCTAATTTCAATTAACCTTGAATTAATTTTTGCCTTCGTTCATGCCTCCAAACTATTTACTCAATATAACTTGTGCGGCTTGAAGTGGCAAACAATTTTGAAGCACTGTATTGCATCTGGAATGCATGTTTTCAAGGTTTATAACGTAAAAACTATGCAGCTCCCGCTGAAAACGCTGGCGTTTCGTAACGTTTCAAAGTTTAGTCAAAGTACAGAAAGAAAACAACTTCGATTCATCAACTTACATCGATGTTTTTGGATCAGAATTACTAAATATAGTTTGGTTAAGAATAAGCCTCGTACGCAGACTTATGATATTCCAATAGTGCATTGCAAATGTGTTTAGAAACGAAATAATTCTATAAAATCAAATTTATTAATATAATTCGCATTTTGATAAAGAAATAAATACATTAGTTTAAGAAATGTCTGCTTTACATTTCCGCTAACTTATTAAAGAGTAACAACTAGTTTTTTCAGAGAGTTATACTTATAGTTTAACTTCAACCCAAATAATTGAATCAAACAACAGTAACAGTAACAGTACAGTAACATTCAAAACAATTGCATTAAAGTAGTAATGTTATATTCAGTCTATAATAAAATTCACAAATTTATCTTATATGTTTTGCCGCTTAGAAAATAATACCGCTGCATGCACCCGATTATGCATTATATCTTGAGAAATGTCACAAATTTTAATTTAATTGTGTTTTATTTTTTGGTGAGTGAAGAGCCTTGCACCACAGCCCCAAGTCCCACACTCTGACATTAAGTTTTTTTTATCCTAAAGAGAAAAGACAATTGTGATTTAGTCCGAAATACAAGCAGTTACAAGTGTAGAAGACCCGAAATGCAGAAACTAAACGCCCCAAGATGACGTTTGAAAATCCGGCTCTGGCAACGTCCGTTTTATCGCGATAATTAGCCTATGCACGCCAATACAAGCATGTACAAGTATGTTTAATAATTCTTAATTACTTATATCACTAAACATCAGTACAAGAAAAATCGATAGGTTTTTTTTGCAATGCTAAAATCAATATTATTTAATCAGGTGGTAATTTTTTCAAAAAAAAACTAGAAATATATCGTTGCTTTCACGTGCCTGATAAGATTACACTCTGCAATTATTGACACACTGATAGGTTTACAAATGTCAGTTACGCTATAGTTGGAGTACCTACGGTGCAAACAGTGAGAGCAGATTATTATTTCAGAGTTTTTTTTCGCTCTGCACATATTGCGATGGACGACGGGTTTGCTGTGAAGTGCTACAAAAATGAATACGACATTGGTAAATTTCTCAACTATCATCCGGGTGGTATTAATTATCTACAGAACTACGAGAATAAAGACATCGAGCAACGCATGAAAGAGACAAATCATTCGAAAACTGCCTATTACCTACTACGAGAATATGAAATCGATGGGAGAGATGTTGACAAGCATGAAGAGGATGAAGATTTAGAGGTATGTCGTTTTATAATTTATTAATGAATGTTATGTATAAATAGTAAAGAATAAATATTTACTTTTGAATTAATGATAGAAACAAACATAGTGGGCTTTAAATATAGTTAAAAATTATTTGACCAATAATTGAATAGAAAATCCATAAAATACACCTTAAACATTTTGATAGTTTTTTTGATTTAATTGTTAGTGAAGCTCAATCATTTACAATACCGATCTTGAAATAAATACTCAACTCGGCGATTTAAAATCCGCCAACGGATTTACGGTGCTTAAATACGACAAATGAATTTTAATGCAAAATGTTAATCCTTAGAAAAAATCTGTATTCATTGTAGTAAAAAAGCTATAACCTTGCATTGATTCTGGTTGCCAATGTAAACATATGTTTATTTCTAGCTTTAGGTTTGTTGTAATCTTGACGTGTGCTATATGCTAATGTCACTATAGAATAACAATGTCGTTGTTAAAGTTAACACCGAAATGTACTTAAGGTGCAAATCGGCGCAAACCTAGTAATTCGCTGCATATTTAATAAATAAATTACAATGAGACATGCAACTATAAAGGCATGTGGTGAATTTCGCACAGGGTGCCACGTACTCACTTGCATCCAGTTGACTTAATTTTTAATCGCAAAAAATTAGTAGATAATAAATTAATTATTTTATGTTTCGCAAATACTTAATTTTTGTGATACGAAACTTATTCGTTTAATGATTCATCGATGCCATCGTGCTTTTCGATTTACTTATTTTATCACGTATTTACAAATACTAAACGATCCGTATCTCACACATTCTTGTAGCATCTAGTCGACTGGAATAAACCAATGCTGGGTCAATTGGAAAAACTGGGTACAAAATACAACAAATGGGTGACGATGCCAGTTGATAGAGAGCTGCGGCTTTTCGGAAATCCTCTCCTCGAGAACCTCACGAAGACCCCGTGGTATATAGTGCCCATAATATGGCTGCCGGTAATTGTAATTTTTTTACATATTGGTTGGCAAGAGTACGCAAAGAGTGCAAGTAAGAATACGGACAAAATTATCAACGTCAACACAATGGGAAGCATTACGCGTTCGTTTCGTTTTAGACCAACCTCTGTTAACATGTATTGTTAACGCGATTGCTCTAACCGGATACGGTGTGACAATATGGACTTTCCTTGAGTATACGATACATCGCTGGGTGTTTCACAAAATGCCATCAGGACACTCCAAGCCTCAAATAGTATTTCATTTTATCACGCACGGATTACATCACAAGGTGAACTCATAATCAGTATAGCTGCTATCTGCATCTAAAAACATATCTATTGATAATTAACAACGTTCGAATGATGCTATTATGATGTGCTCCTGTACTGTCCGCTTATATTTCATTCTATTCATGGTTACATCACCTACTCAATTTAAAAAAATTATTCGACATAATTTTTATCAATATTCAGAAACTGTTTTATAACTAAGACATTTTCTGCTAAACTTCGACCTAAATTTGATTTAATACGCATCACTTTAAACCAAAAATCATGCGTAAACAAATTAAATAGTAATCGGGTATAATGAGAGTTAGGTGTGTTGTCAGATTGAGCCATTATCCCCAAATGTTTCCTTCCAAAATTTATGAACATGTCATGCCCACGTGATTCAATCATTCCTAATAAAAAAACGAACAAAAATTGTTAGACAAGACAATATACAACCATTCCTCGTTGTTTTATTATCGATTGAAATAATCGCCCATAGTGTGTTAGATGGTCAGTGGCAGTTAATACAAACATGTCCCTGCACTCGGCCACTAATTGTCCAATTTATTACAGTGAAAAGTGGCAAGTATTAATCAATAAGAGTAAGATTAGCGTTACGAGCGAAAAGGATTGTGGGCAACATAGGCTTCAGTTTAATTCCTTGTTTCTGTTTGGGTGGAAAAGCAATCAGCACCAATCGATTTCGTAATAAATATTTACGCCAGAACGTATCTTAAAATGCCATTGATTTAATTAACTTAATGTATACTTGCTGTGCGCTTTGATTAGCTATAACTTAAGGAAATTAAGATTTGTTGGTAGTAATCATTATCACACGTTTGGTGCGAAATAGATTAATCCACGCATTGCCTTAATTATTAATTAAGTAATTGATGCCCAACAGCACACCCATGACCTAGATGTTTTCACATTTCTATTCCCCCAGTAGGATGTAACGTTTGGTGAATTCTGTTACAAACGGCTGCCGTCATCAATTTCATTATCACGTTCGTTTTCGTTCCATTTTCACAAAGTTTGTGTAAACGCCATGCCCGGATGGTTGATTTATGAATGTTTTAGTGTAATTACTCCACGTACGTACATAAAATAGCACATATCAAAATGTGCATTGATAAATTTCAGGTGCCATTCGATCCCAAGCGCTTGGTCTTTCCGCCATTTCCAGCTGCGATAGTTGGATACGTCCTTTACGTAATCTACTCTCAAATATTTCCGGATTCAGTCAAGTTTTTATTAGGCGGCGGAACTGCTCTCGGTAAATAAAGGGCAAACATCCTTTTAGCCTCGTATTTGACGAATCAATAAATCAAAATTGCTGAAGACTACTATTTCTGCTTGTTTGCAGGATATGTATGCTATGACATGATCCACTTTTATTTGCACTATGGCTCTCCGGAGAAGAACAGTTTCCTGTACAATATGAAACGGTACCACAATCAGCATCATTTCGTTCACCAAGAAACAGGTACGATCATCAACTTTAAACATGAACGTGCAAATGTTAATTTACCCGATTTTCAAAAGGCTTTGGAATCAGTAACAAAACATGGGACTACATATTCGGAACAATAATAACTTTGAAGAAGCTAGCAATGCCCATAAAATGGTCGTTGTGTTATCGATCGCAAGAAACAAAGAATAAATAAATCGAGCGAAGTATATTATTATGTACGTTGTTGATTTCACGAATGCCAGTGACACATAAATTGTTTGACTGTAATGAAATCTACGTCCTTTTCGAACCAAACGCACCAAGATTGCCGCTTTAAACATTTTTGTAAGAAATTGCTTTTTATTATTAATAAACCAGTATAAAGTATTACATCATACATCAAATATCGTCTTAATTACTTTCTTTTGTTTTCAATCAAGTATTGAATGATGGACTTTTCTTGACTTTCTTCTTCACAGTTAGAATAGAATTCTTCCAATGCTATAAACTCGTTTTCCTCTAAATTTGGTAAGTAGTAAAATAAGCAAAGAACTTTAAGTTTCGCATGTTCAGCATTGTGATGAGTATTAACCACTGATAGATTTTTATAATTAGCCAGAATTTGTGACATTCGCTGCTTTAAACCAGTGAGAAACTCAACATTATTTTGTTTTCCTACTAAGAGTAACGCATCAACTACATTTTCACTAACTTCTTTTCCATTTAGCGACGACGATATGTTACTCAACCATTTTTGATATGTCGGTATTCTGAAAATTGAAATTTGTTAAAAACGTTATAATAAGTTAATTATTACTTGGTAACATACTTATTTAAATGTGACAGTTGCGAAACTTCACATAAAATATCAAGAACATTATTTTGATTTTGTTTAGCAGTCTCAGAGATAGTTTCTTGATTACAGAAAGTTCTATAAAAGTTCACAAAACGAATCAATATCGTTTCGATGTCAACTTTTCTGTGCCATTCCAAATTATCAAAGAATATAGTACGAATTACGAGCACAAGGCAGTCTAAATTGGAGCTGTTTAAGCTTCCCCTGGTTGTCAAACAATCTATAATTTAAAACGTATGCAATTTTCCACAGAAACTCATCTAAATAACTTAGAAGACTTACGATCTATGTAGGTCAAAATCCGTTGTGCGTCACGAATTTGAATCGCTCGTACTAAGCGCTTGTTCAAATTACAAAACAAGTAGCAAATCAATAAATTTTCCCTCACAAACTTCAAATCGATGCAGAGAGATTGTGTGAGTAATTTTTGAACGCTAGATTTATCGGCTTTGACGCGCTGTTGAGGATTTGAAAATGGAAAAGACGCAATTATGTTTTCAAGAAAACTTTTGCATTCATTCGTGAAGAATCGTTCACTCTAAAAACAACCACAAAAGATTACAACAAAATACTAGAATATAATTAATAAATTACATTTACTAAAATCACTTACCAGATAATTTAAATCTTTGTCTTCATTTTGTTCAACTAATCTTTGTAACAACAAATGCATGACATGCAAAATGCAGCTCAGGACAGTTGCAGAATCATTACTTAGTAAAGTGAAATCACTAAACTCACGCATATCCTTCTCCGGAGCTACTTCCAGCCATATCTCATAAAGTAGTCTAATTAATGTAGCCAAATTCTTTTCAATTACATCATCTTTAGAGCCAGTAGTTGATAATGAATCATTATTGAATGCAATTCTGCTATTTAGGTAGCTGTTGTAAATAACAGGTACAAATTTAGAAGCTTTTAAATTTGCCGACAGTTGAACCAAACTACAATCAAAAAATATAATTGGCAATAGTACAAAATTTATTAAAGCATCCTTCAAAACTTAAATTTTCACTAAAATAACTTTCCAAATAGTTCATACAGAATAGTTCTTTTGTCTGAATAGTCGATTCTGTGATATTCAAAGATTCCCATAGAAACTATAGTTGAAATATATAGTTATATTTAATGATTAAAAGTTGCGAACTTTAAATTGTGCATAAGTAATGAATATACTTCTTTTGAATGGTTAAGTATAAAAGACTATAAGTTATGCTACTAGTTATGCGTTTTCTTTTTTTTTTAATTCGATTGCTTCTCATCAAATGAATCAATAATTTTATCAATAATGTATTCTCTGCTATTTCTAACGATCTCCTCTCACCAGTCCACCTGTTAACAGCCCTTTGCCAGAAATAGGCTGGCCTGGAATCATAGAACTTGAGAAGCCTCCTTCTGTTTTTCCTGCTGTATTCTCTCTTAAGCTTCCCTCAAAACACCAAGTCTTCCCAGTCCAGCAGATGCATTGTATTCTTTGGGTGCTGGTCCCTCCAAGGGCGTGTGTGAAGAAATGTTGAGAATGTTGTAGAGAATAAAATGAGCTTTCAAATGTTACCATATTTTTGGCAAAAGGGCATCGACAAAGTGGTGAATCAACAAGAAGTGGTCATTAGCAATAGCAAAAAATACACCAGTTATAAAGTTGTTGATATATTTGATCCAAAACAGTTGCGTCGTTTTTAATGAAAATCTATTAAATTTTAAATAAATAAATAAATAAAATAAATAAATAAACAAATTTTAATAAAAATTAGATAATAATATTCAAAACAACTCCCCATATTCCATTGCTCAAAAAACTAAAATTCCGAGTTTGTAGTAAAAATGATTCAGTTTTGAAACCTGTAGTCCAGTACTTAATTCATAAACTATCATGGTGCATTCATATTTGAATTAATATTTCCTTACCTCTTTGACTTTTGCAATCCACCACTATTATCATTACTAATAGCTTTCAAAAATCCATACATTCCACTTAAGACTTGAATATGCCATTTGACACTGGTCAATTTTGTATTTAGATTCACTGTTAATGTTCTTATAGGCTTGGCTTCAACTTTAAACTTTGAAATAAGTGCAAACAAATTGGGCAAAACTTTCTGACTTTCTTCAGCTACCATATCAGGCACACATTGCAATAAAATTGCTAGGAAGCCAAGGGAATCTTCCTGGATGCCCCGATTTAAGTTAGTCATTGCACATCTTAAATAGGATGATAAAATAGGAAAAAATGGTTTAATTTTTGGCCCTGGCACTTGCTCCATTATTTTCTTCAAGCAACTCATGACAGTATGCCGAACTGCCCTAGTATCATCCAACAGTAGTGGTGGTAGTCCTTGTAAAACTTGTGCTAGATACTGGCTAGCTAATTCATCAATATGACTATTTATAATTTGTTTCAGTTCATTTAAACAGTCATGTCTCACTGTTACATTGTGGTGTCGTAATCTTGATAGAATGTCCTGAAGAAAGGGCATAATTATTGTGAATTGAAAGAAAATTATGAAACATGTACCTTGACATTCAGTTTTCTTTTACTTAAAAGCTCCAAAGTATCCTTTGCTTTAAGTTGCTCAGGAAGTACAATTGGTTTAACCTTGAAATCAGTTTTGGTTTCGTTCAAGCCCCTTGGGAGAAATTTCGTTTTCTCCAATTTAACTTTTAGTTTAACCTTTGCTCTTTCTGTTCGAAGCAGTTTCTTATGTCGGTTTTTCTTCCCCATGATTAATACTTGTATACGTAAATAAGTAAATGACAATTGTTTAGTACACGGATCAAAACATTCAAAACCACCAAACAGGATAAATTCAGGTTACTCATAAACACGTGCGTTCGATTAGTCGGTTACATTGCCGCGCCACGGCGTTGCCGTCGGTAACGTGACGTGCAATTAATCGATTAGTCACTTAATCGATTATTATGATTCCTATGTCTGCTTTTGCTATCCCTAGGAATGTCGAATTAGTTAGAAACTAACTAGAAGAAGAGACACGTTTTTCATAATATATAACTTTATTAACAACTATAACTACAACAACTACAACAATTACATAGTGTAAATGGTTTCCACTATTGAACTTGATAAGGATGTGTTGTGCTCGTTGCTTTGGGGTGCTTGCTGTTGTGGAGGATGAATAGACAGACAAACGCCTTTTTGATAGAACACTTAATTTATTGAATATAAAACACACTAGGCTTTGTGAGCACGCNCTCGCGTGTGTATAGGCGGTTGCCTAACAGGATGGTAATGTGTATGCGTGAACACTACAATGCGATTATGCAAAATTTGTCTATGCCTATCCAATAAAAAAATAATGCTGTTACAGTTGTGAATGTTTTTGAGAAGTAATGTCATGTTAGCGGTTTTCACATTTAAAATATAATTAATGAACGTGAGAATCCAAAAGACTGTTTCGTCTTCTAATAAAGAGATCGGTAAAGATTTTAGAGCGGAACACAGCGAATATGGCAATTTACGCTTAACTCTTACGGGATTGATCGGGGGCCGTTTTGTTTCTTGAAAATAGACTTGAGGTCGATGGGATATTAATTGAAGGTCGTCTGTATTTTTTTTCCTGATTTATTAGTGCATGCCCGAACTCGAAACTCGGAGCTTGAAACGAGATCTAGCAGTAGGCCGCAAAAGCTTCATTTTTTTAAAGAAACTGTTGCAGTAAATGCCGGCAGAGATAGTGAGTTTGGTATAGTGAGGGTATGTTGTGGTTCCGGTATATTCCATGTCCATCATCGTCGAGATGGACTCGTGGTATGTGAACGGAATATACTAGAATTACAATGTACCCTCACTATACCAAATTCTATACCGGTACCGGTAAAAATTTCTTCAAAAAATTGAGACTTTTGAGACATACTGGTGAGTCTCGTTTCGAGCTCCAAGTTTCGAGTTCGGGCATGCAATAAAACCATACACAAGGCAAAAAGACCAGTCAACCCTCAATTATCATTTCATCCATTGCAGGTCAATATTCGACAAATCGATTATCCTACGATTATCCTCGGTATATGCCGAAGCGTTCAGATGAACGGCATTTTTTAAACTGTATATCAACAACTTTTGCAGCTCAGGTCCAGAGGCATGAGGGTGTTGCTTCGATGGCCAGACGAATGCTCTAAAGGTGAACTTGGTCCAGCAACCTGAGTTGTTTGCCTAGCCGATGCAAAAACTAAACTTTCATACTCAAAACGAAACAAAACGAAAGCACAATAAACATTTAGCAGAATTACCTTACTATCACCCCAACGGACACCCAGCAAGCATCGAAGAACGTTTAGCCTTTGGTAGCACCTGCAAACAACACCCGCTACAGAAGCCTCGCGCTTTTAACTACCCGTATGTTCATACCGCCTATGGAGGGGGATGCGGGAGACGTAGTCGACAAAAGGGAACACATGCGTATTTTTCAGAGAATAAACGAAAACCGCAACTAGAAGCTTTCTGATGAATGTAGTCTAGCTGAGCTTGCAAAATTTGAAGATCTCCATCGGGAAAGACTCTGAAATCGTCCACCTAGAAGATCCCGTCGTTTTCCGCTAGATCATATCGTATGCTTTCTCGATATCGAGAAAAACCGCGGTGAGATGACTTGGGTTCAGAAATGCGTTTTGAACCGCGCGTTCAGAGTACAAAATGGCGTCTTCAGTGCACCGATGCTTGCGGAAACCTATTTGGAGAGAACTAAGAAGGTTACGTGATTCGAGAACCTAGGTATGTTGCCGAGCTATCATATTCTTCTAGACCTTGCTAATGCAGAAAGAGAAAGAGAGAGAGAGAGAGAGATTGGCCGATAACTGGCAGAGTTACAGGTGTCCGTACAACATTTGCCTGTCAACGGAAGGTGCTTAGAAAAACATATGGAATAGAATCAAGACCTGCCAAAAATTATTTAACAGAGGAGAGGACATAATCCAGTTCTCTTAAGGAGAAAAGGTTCCTTTAGTCACACTCGTTGTTCCCAAAGTGGAGGCTGACAGACTCTGCGTGATTATTGGTAGCCAAAAAATCCTGTGAGAAATTAGAAAATGATACTGTGTTGCCGTTATCTACGAGATGTGACAATACAGAAATCGAGCGAATTTTATGCCACACTTCCAAAGGAGACGCCAAAGACGAGAGCATAGAAACCAGTAATCTCAAATATCCACAGTTAGCTCAGTGGTAAACTTTTTTGGTTTTGTTAATCGGAATAGCAACTTTTATAAATAGGTATTGTTACTTAAAACTATAGTAAATTGGTGAGAAGTGAATATTTTTAGAAATTTCTTGGAATTAATCAGTGACGAAATTTGAGGTTGATCAAAATTCTTGAAATTTCATTAATAATAAATATTAATAGAAATAATTTAAAATACATATTATAAAATAAAAAAGACGAAAAATATTTTTTTTAAAATTTAAATCACCTGTAAACTAGTCCAACCAAGAATCGCACCGGCACCGGCAACCAATGCGCAATGCGCTAGTCAGTATATCAGATAACCACAAGAAAAATTCAAACCATTTTATGAAAAAGCTGTTGTGCCATACAAAGTACATGAACTTTTTGCCTCCATTATCAATCGAAACTTGTATTCAAATCCACGCAACACTATATTGGAGACAACCAATACTTGTTAGAGTATTGTGAGAAATTGGTGGGCTACCTAACAACTGTAGACCCGTGGCGGCATTGTCAATAAACTGTGCCCGAATGTGCTTAATCTGGCTTCGATCTTTAATCGGTTAAGTTGCAATCGCTGCAAGCATTTTCTTCGTTTACAGATACGGGTAGCCCTTCGGATTTACAGAACTGCACCATGATATTTGACGAAGATAAGTGCGTAGAAGTGAGTTTTCAAAACCCCAAACGTGATATATGGTGGAGGCGCTGAATATATAGTCTGACCTTAGAGCAAAATTCTAGCTAAGCGCAAATACGTTTTTCCATCAAATAACCCTTAACAATACAAGAGAAATAATTTTGACAGTAAAGAAAATTAAAAATATATTTATTTTGTTTTTTTGCAACAAAAATTAGTAGAAAACGTTAATAAAAATGACACATTACTCTGTTTTTATTTATGCATTTTGGACATTTGCGCAATTGTTGATTCGTATTTTATTAGAAAATAATTGTGATGTTTAAACGCTATGATATTAAACATTGTACGCTTTGGATAATTATAGTTTAGTTAGTTGGATACAAGTTTATTTTCAGGTCAAATCACTGCCTTAGTCAGTTTCAAGAAATTAATGACAAAAGCCCTAGCCAGCGAAACGCATAGTGTCACCATTCTAAATATGTTTTTAAGACGGTGACCACTCGCCGGCCGGCCGTGCTAGCATGCGGACGTGTCGCGAGTGCTTGTCCGGTGTGATATAGTTTGGTCGTGTAGAAATAGTGTTCTGGTCCTGTGTTTCTGAGTATAGTTGTGAGTGAGTCATGTCCATCGTTTGAGGCACATTCGTCGGAGATTTTTCGGTGGAAAACAGAGATTTTCACGAATATTTCAGTCTTGTCCTAAGTAGGTTTAGGTTTTTATTGCCTATCCTCTTCTCTCACTCTCCTCTGTACTCGGTATAACAGATCGCAGCGAATGTACGTAGCGCGTAGATAGCGACCACGCGGTGCCTCACGGT
>JAODGE020023176.1:0-19537 GCA_027574965.2 Ecitophya simulans
TATATATATATATATATATATCTTTTCAGTCGGTTTACCTTTTTTCTGTTTTTTGCTTCTTTTGCCACTCCAATTGCCGTAACGTACGGGTCAGCTCCCAACTCATTTTTTTTTCCATGCAGCGTACTGTTGTCTTCAACGTAGTGCCATCTCCCCTCCTGCTCCACCCCCCCCTCCCCTCCACACACACATATCAAATATTCTCTCTTTCTTACTTCTGACACAAATCGTAGCTAACGGAGAGCACGATAACTCTTTTATTTATTTATTTCCCGTTCCCTTTATCGCTGGTGTTAGCACCTGCAGTGCACCGCTACCAGCACTCCTACAGACCAGACCAGAGCACACCACACAAGGGTACAGGCTTGAACAGCATTAGTTACAGATAGAGTGGGGCAGCAGCATCTCAATCTCTCGCCGCCTTTCTTTCTCACTGTCTCCTCGTCCACTTGAGGGGAGTGAAGCGAGTGGCCGGTCTTACTGTGTGAGCGCATGTTCGTATATCTCAGCAAGCGCATAGCCATACCCAATGGCACCGTCATCTCGGCGATTGGGTGGAATGAAGAGCAGGGCTGGCTCGCGTGCGGCGGTGCCAAGGGACTGCTGAAAGTCCTCAAGGTGGACGGTGGCGCTCTCGTCCTCAAAACGGGGGGCCTCTCGCTCAACCAAACCCTCGAGGGACACGGGAGCAACGTTAACCTGGTCGCATGGAACCAGCAGTATCGCAAGCTCACGAGCGGCGATGAGGGGGGCCGGATCACTGTATGGACACTCCACAAGGGGATCTGGTTTGAGGAGATGGTGAACAATCGCAACAAGAGCCGCGTTGTCGACCTGGCGTGGAGTGTCGATGGCACGCGCATCTGCATTGCGTACGCGGATGGCGCAGTCATTGTGGGTGGCGTGGACGGCACTCGGTTGTGGGGGAAAGAGTTCAAGTATGATCTTGCCAAAGTCTGCTGGAGCCCCGACGATCGCTACCTTCTCTTTGGCACTGAGCAGGGGGATGTGTTTGTGCATGACGTAGCGGGGGGCCAGTTGGTTAGTCAGGTGAACATCATGTGCGAGGAGATGCCAGCCACGCTATCTGGATTGACGTGGCACCCGGCGTGGGTGGACAGGCCAGAGCCGCTCTCCACTCTCGCCATCTGTTACACATCCGGCAAGCTGCAGCTGATGAGCGGCATTGGTGATGAAAAGCCTTTTCAGATAGATAGCGGCATACCTGCGCAGTACATTGCGTGGAATCCGCAGGGCACCACACTGGCAGCG
The DNA here is from genome assembly GCA_027574965.2 of Ecitophya simulans. Classification (NCBI taxonomy): domain Eukaryota; kingdom Metazoa; phylum Arthropoda; class Insecta; order Coleoptera; family Staphylinidae; genus Ecitophya; species Ecitophya simulans. The sequence goes on from JAODGE020023176.1 coordinate 1,273, forward strand.
TGCGGTGTCGCTCCAACCAGCACACCAGACGCGGCGGTGGTGGTGACGCAGTTCTTCAGTCACGACGGCATCCATCTGCGCACACTGCGCGTGGCTGGGAAGCGGTGTGGCGGGATCACGTGGGAGGGGGACGGCCTCCGCGTCGCGCTGGCCGTTGATTCGTCTGTGTACTTCGCCAACGTGCGCCCGGAGTACAAGTACTGCTACTTGGAGGAGACCCTCGTCTTCTCCTTCACGCGGCCCGACAAGATCGAAGACCACGTCATGTTTTGGAACGTGCGCACAAACGAGCGCACAGTGAAGCATGTCCGCTGCTTGCAGTACCTCAACTCTTGTCGGGACGCCTGCGTGATGGTCAGCCAGCCGGAGGAGGACCGCCAGCAGAGTGTCGTCCAGCTCCTCAACGCTATCGGAAGCCCAATAGAAACTCGCTTTGTCAGCTTCGAGCCGTATGTGTGTGCGATGAACTCCTCGCACGTGGTGTGCTGCGGGGACGAGAACGTGTACCTGTGGCAGTTCCGCGACGCAGGCGTGGCAGTGGACGTTCTGGACCCGATTTCCGTGCAGGCAAGTCGCAGCGAAAGCCACGAGCGCATCTTCCACATTGAGGACATTCTACGGCCCGACACCGACGCGGCGATGACAATTCGCTCAGCCCTCACGAACGATCTCATTTGTGCGGCATGTATCAGCGAGACGCACCTCTTCCTTGCTCGTGAGTCTGGTGTCCTGCATGTGTATCATCTCGACCCATTGCAGCTCGCCGCCAAGTTTATTTTGTCCTCGAGAGCGCACTCGATGGCTGTGAACAGCGACTCTACGCTGCTCTCTGTCGTCGACCTTGGTGGGATGCTGCATATATTCCCAGTCGAGCGCGACAAGTTCTCACTGGTGCCACGCAAGGCCGAGCCTGTCCTCAACGTGGAACGCAAAGACGTGTGGGACGTGCGCTGGGCCGTCGACGACCCTAAGCTGCTTGCAGTGATGGAGAAAACACGCATGTATATTATCAACGATTTCGTCGCCGAGGAGCCGGTGCAGTCGTGTGCGAATTTGTGTCTCTTCAAGTCACTCAAAGTTCGGTCGATGCAGTTCGATGAGCTCATGCAGGACCCCGAGCGACCCCGCAAGGAGCACGTGCTGGACTTTGAGGCGAAGCCCCTCCGTGACCTTCGTGAAGTGCTGAGCACCACCCCGATGAAGGAAGCTTACGCGTATGTGGACAGCCGCTCAAACGACACCCTCTGGGCCGCGCTGGCGGAGCACGCGCTTGCCACGCTGGACTTCACCTACGCTGAGATGGCCTTCATCCGCTGCCGGGACTATCCCGCAATACAGTTCACCAAGCGTGTCCGGGCCCTCGACGATGCAAAGAAGCAGTCCGCCGAAGTGCACGCCTACTACGGCCGCGCCGACGAGGCGGAGGGGATATACAAAGAGATGGATCGGAAGGACTTGGCGTTGGAGCTGCGGTACCGTCTTGGCGACTGGTTCGGTGTTGTGCGTCTTGTGCAGGAGGGCGGCGGCGACGAGTCGCTCATGCAGAAGGCGTGGGAGAACATCGGCGACCACTATGCTGACCAGCAGAAGTGGACAAAGGCCTCGCAGTACTATACGCAGTGCCGCCACTACCGTAAGCTCGCGGAGGTTTTTTACGTCCTCGAGGACTATGAGATGCTTGCACAGCTGATCACGATGTCGGAGCACGACAAGGAGCTACTGCTGACGCTCGGTCGTATGTTCCTCTCCGTGGGGATCCCAGAAGAGGCCTCTCGTGCCTTCCTGGCTGCTGGAGAACCACGGCTCGCCATCGATGGCTGCGTGGAGCTGAACATGTGGGACAAGGCCATCGTCCTGGCCACCGAGCACCGCCTGGACGACGTGGGAAAATTGCTCTCAAAGTACGCGCGGTATCTGATCAAGGGTGAGCGCATTCCTGAGGCTGTTGAGCTCTATCGCAAAGCTGGCTTGCACGACGAGGCAGCGCGGCTGCTGGCGCAGCTCGGCCAGCGTGCTTCCCTGACGGACGCCCTCAAGGCAAAGAAGTTCTATGTGCTCTCCGCACTGGAGGTGGAGAAGTTCCGAAAGAAAAAGATCGCGCTCACAAAGGACGGCGCACAGGTGGTAGAGGAGCTGCTGAACGCTGAGCACACAACCGTCTCAGAGCGCACATTGGACGCGGCGTGGCGCGGGGCGGAGGCGTACCATTTCTATCTCATGTGCCAACAACACATCGCGGAGAACAACGTGACCGCCGCTCTCACACTCGCAATGCGGCTCATGGACTACGACGACCTCATTGCTCCTGTTGACAGTTACAGTCTGATAGCCCTCACCTCGTACATAATGGGGAACTATGGCCTGTGCAGCAAAGCGTTCACGCGCTTGGAGGCTGCGGAGCTCAACGACGAGGCGGCGAAGGACGGCGGCGGCTTCACGACTGCGGTGAACTTATCTATGGATCTTGATGTGACTCAGAAGACGATGGCCAGCACTGTGGTCGGTACCGCCGCCGGCGCGGCCGCACTGGGCGGCACGACGACTTCCTTGCAGCTGACAAACCCAGCGAAGGGTGTCGTCAGTGCGGCTGCCTTCACCTACCCGACAGTGAGCATCAACGATCCCTGCCGCCGCTTTGCTGACCTTGCCGTGCAGCTGTTCAGCAACCACAGGCCTGTGGACACCTCCGTCGACACGATTCCGTGCAGCGGCTGCGGGACCTTCAACAAGGAGTGGGCCTTCAGTTGTTCCAAGTGCCTCCAGCACTTCAGCGCGTGCATTATCACAGGTCGGGCCATCGTGTCCGAGGAGGACGCGTGGGTGTGTGCGGTATGTCGGCACCGCGCCATCGACACAGAAGCGGACTGCTTCAAGAACTGTCCCCTCTGCCACACGCCGAAGAAGCAGCGGGTGCGTCGTGGGATTTAATCTCTGGCCTGTAGGGGGCTGCCGTGCTCCTGGGTACATATAAATATATATATATTTATGTCTCTGTCTGCGACTCGGTGGCAGTGTTCCCCCTTCCCTCCAGGTAAACCGGCGCGAATGCCACGTTACTCTACCAGCAGTAGTGTGACGCTGCTGCTGCCCAGGACAGAGGACAATTACACTGCATGGATGAGTGTGTGCAGCAGGAGGGGCCTTCGCAGTTAAGGTTTTCTCTTCTTCACACCACCGCATCTCTTCCACGCTGCTTTCCTCTTATTGTCACTGTAAGTGTGTGTGTGTGCTCGTCATGAGTGTGTCTCCTTCATGTTGGCAGTATTCCTACCTGTCGACGCAGTATGTACACAATTTCAGTGCCTTTCTTCCCTTTTCTTTTTCCCTTTTCCTTTTGTATGTTGTCGCTGTTAGAGCGTGGACATTGAATGAGGTGGCTGGGCACGTTGTGTTGTGTTGTGTTGTGTGTGTATGTATGTATGTGCAAAATCAGGAAGTGAAGGGATGTGAGCCCTCCTCTTCGTCCCGGGGGTGGAGAACGCATCTTTGATACATTTGGACATCCTGTTGGTGTCGGACCTTATGGTACATACAATGACGCATCTGTGTCCTCAATAGGCAAGCAAGTGGACGCCAAAGGGACCCTCCCAGTCGAACGAAACGAACGGACACTATGTAATGAGTACGGCACGCGTGGCTGGCACGGCATTCGTGCATGTTCCCTCTTCCTTCGTGTCCTTACATGTCAAGCTGTCTCTCCCACTCCTGCATTTCTGTTCTTCACACATTCCTCTCTTTTTCGGTTTCTTATTGTTTTCTTCTCTTTCAGTGGCCCTCTCCATCAACACAGCCACACTATCCACAGATGACGTCGCTGGCAGCGGCTGCAGTGCGCGGCGAGGCGACGTTGGATATCCCACGTCTTCTGATTGCAGCGGCACAGCCGTACCAGACCCTCGCCGGACCCGCGCTGAGCGTTAACTTTTTACACCAGCCGGCTCTTCTCCCTTTCCAGAGAGTTCCTTTTCACCACGGCAGTGTCGCTCCACTCTACTTCCACTCCCTCTTCCACTCGCTGGCGGAGTTCGCGGAGACCCCTCGCCCGGCGCGCGCAACGCACGCACGCATTTTTGCGCCCCCCAAGAGCGACTTCTGGGACTCCGTGGGGACACTCAACTGTTTCTACTGCACGTCCAATGCATCGACGGCCCCCACCACGGAAGCGCGGCTCAGCGTCCATCCAGCGATGGGTGCTGTTGAGCTTGTGCGGTCCTCCAGCCGTGCAGAGTCGGACGTGAAGCTCACCTTGTTTAACGAGGTACACATCCCGGTCACATCCATGCTGATCACAGGCCCGAGAGGCTCCGTGCAGGCCGGCGGCGCGGGCGCGGAGGACGATGGGTCGTTGGCCAGAATTCCGCTCCCTGCGCTCCAGCCGCCACTCACAAGTGCCTCCTACGATGATGTGTTTGCCGCGCAGACGTTCTCCACACTCCCCTCCGCCTGCTCCACGGCGTGCGCCGCCTTAACAGGTGGGCTCAGCGTTTTTGGCGGTCTTTATGGCGCACTGGAGGAACTGCCTGACGGCAGCTTAGCGCAGCGCGGCTACTTCCACTGGGCGACCGCTGCGGAGTCTCCGCCTGACAGCGAAGATGGGGCGGCGGCACTCCCGCCTTGGATGCTGCACAGCTGCGTGGCGGACCTCTGCGCCGTCCTTAATGGCGCTGGCCGACTGGGCTCTGATGTTTGTGTTTCTGACGTCCTCAAGTGGCACCTGTGTGCACATCACGTTGTCCACACTGGCGACGTGACGGTTGGGCAGCCCTTTGATCTGGTCTGCGCGGAGCCGAAGGTGTGGCCGCGGTATCGCCTCCCCCCGTGGAGACGGCAAGTTGGCCTCCCCGAACTTAGTGGTGATTGTCCTTGCGTGGCGCTGAGGGTAGAACTCCGCCAGAGCGCGGCGGTGGTGTGCACCGGCACGTTCTTCCTCTCCCCCATCACCTGATGCACAGTACAGCACGCGCACACCCGCGTGTCTATACTCACTTGGTGTAGAGACACTGCACCAGCTGCTCCATGTGGCTGTCTAACCACTAACACAGCGCGTAACGCACATACGAAGGCACCCTTCCTTTTTTACAACAAGCCTATGGTGGTGATCCCTTTCAGTAAAAGAAAGAAAGACATTCAATTGCGGGAAACGTTATCAAGCGCTGATCCTAAGCTTCATCTTATTATCAGATTATGTTTTTTTTTCGTCGGTTTTGTATTTACCGCCTCTTTTTATGTGCTCTCCCCCCAATAAGTAATGATGATTTAATGACCCTTCCTCCTTCCTCCTTCCTTTTTTCTTACATCAACCATCAAAGGAGTCAGATGGGATTTGGGCTACTCTGCAACGGGCACCTAAACACGTATATATTTTAGGCATTCGTAGTGCTTCTTCTTTTAGTTGCTGGAAAAAGTCCGCGTTAGTTTCTTTTTTTTTCTCTCTGAAAGAGTCTTCACCAGTTCTGTGCCTGAGCATCGCTTGGTGAGAGTTATTTGCGCATCCCCCGCTTTCATTTAAAGTACAATCTTTTTTTTTCTATCATACAGTATTATTATTATTATTATTTGCGTTTCCGCATTCCGGCGCTTTGGGCCGCGCTGAGTCGCAGCATCAGACTTCCTTTTCCTTCATTAAGAGCGAGGCTGCATACACACTCTTCAAGCACTAGTATCTTTCCCCTGTACGTCTGTGCAAAGACGTTGACTGTGGCAGAGCACTAAAAGGCTGCTCTCTCTCAATATATAGTGTGTGCGTGACGGTGTTAATATTGAAGTGAAGGGGGCTGGGTGGAAGCGGGTGCGGGTTTCATTCTCTCTTGACGATTTACATCTTCTCTTGCTTTCATACCACCTCCCCACACCTCACCTTCTCGTAGGATCGCGGAGGACAGGACTGATCGGCACTCCACGCCACCGCTGACTGAGCCCGGTGGTTTCCAGGTTGTCACGCAGCGGAGGGACTGCTCCCCGACGTACACGCTCACCCATGCCTCGCGGGAGATGGAAGAAGTACAGCGGGGAACTCCTGTCGGACGACTGCTATGATGATCGGGTCGATGAGCATGGCACGGGGCACAGCCGCATCCATTATTCCTCCAACACGCGCCGGTACCCTCAGTCGCATGTGAGGAGTGCTGAGAGGCCAGTGGACGCCATCACTCTGCGCCGAGTGTTTATGCTCCAGAACTTTCAGTTTGTGCTGCACGCCGACCTGCTCACAGCCAAGGCGGCACAGGGTATGTTGCAGGGGCAGCGCCGGCTGATCGAGTGCCTACGGTCGGGCGACCTGCTTGTGCCGTGGCAGGCGGTACAGTCCGCAGTGATACGTGGAACTGTGGATGAGTACGAGTGCCCAATTTGCATTAGCCTCCCCACAGCCCCACGCGTCACGGAGTGCGGCCACATCTTCTGCCTGCCCTGCGCGGCGCACTATCTGCACAACCAAAAGGAGAACGACCTGCCCCGCACGTGTCCGGTGTGTCAGCACCCAATGACATTCTCCACGCTGAGACCCTGTATGCTAGATGTGGTTACGCCCTTGTTGACCGGCTCCGTCGCGCGCTTCGAACTCTTCTATTGTGAGCGGCAGTCTTCCCTCATTCGTCGGCACGACGACCCGCAACTAAAGCGGCCGGGTGGCAGCGGCGCCGGGCACTCGGCGGTGCCACCTCCGCTCGCAGATGACGAGTTGCGCCTGCCGCTCTGCACGGACGCGTGGGCGGTGCAGAGCCGCTACGTGATCGCCACCCCAGCCTTTGTGTCGCGACAGCGCAAGTTAGATGTCGCTGGGCTTTTTGAGAAGATACAGGAGATGGCGGAAACCGCAGAGAGACCGCTCGTGAAGTCCGACGCGGAGACGGAGCGCTTCCTGCTAGAGTCCCTTAGTGAGGTTACAAAGGACGACCGGGAGTTGTCGCCTTCGCTTCTGCGGAGCTCGCCTCCAATGCTCCCACGCCAGCCCGTGTGCAGCAGCGACGGGACACCTCTGAGTCCATTTGAGTTCTATGCGGAGGGCAATGGGCAGCCTTATTTCCTTCACATGTTGACCGTCAAAATGCTGAAACACGACGCCAAGCTGCGCGGCGCCACCGTGCCACGCACTGTGCGTGGCACGGTGGAGGAAATAGTTTCCTTCACACAGGACGAGGAGTCGCGCAGAGTCTATAAGATCTTCTCGCACGTACCTCTGCACGGGACCATCAGGCTCTGCGTACTGGGTCTCTCTAACGAGGTGCTGCCGGAGACGATGGAGGCCTTCAGGGACACTCTCCACGCAATGGCGGAGAAGCGCCGCGCGCGGCAGCGGGCCGACGACACTAGAGCCAACGAGGACACATCGTGGCGCGAGTACTTGGTGAAGTACCGCGCGGACCACCCCGCTGGCCCCCCTTCTGACATTTCGTACGAGACTGACAGCTTGCCATATCTCCAGCTGCCCTCGGTCGGGTCGGCGTGGAGCGACCATGGGCTTGTGCCCAGTACACTGGACACGCGCCAGCGCGCAACTAAGCGGCAGGCCCCGATACAGGCGCTGACAGAGACATCAGCAACACCAGAGGGTATCACACACAGCGACCCAATCGCCACCTCCTCCAGCCCGAGTGATGTGGCGAGCAGTCCAGCGCCCACCTGCTGGAGCACCGGAAAAGCCGCAAGCTTGTTTGCCAAGAAGGGTAGCATGTGAGTTGCACATGCGCATGCGTGCGGTATCAAGAGCAGCAGACACAGCGTCCTTCCTGCGCCAGCAACTGAAGAGGCTAAGAAAAGATGGGGAGCGGTAGGTAGGAAGGCTGCTGGAATTGGTCAGGCCGCTCTCAGTTCGATTGCACTTCCACCCGCTTTCATCCCCTTTTTCTTTGTACTGCTGGAGGCAACGGCTCCCCCCCTCTCCCCTGTGTGTCTCTGCGGGTCAGTTCCTTTATATATATATATATTTGTTGTGCTCTGCAGAACTCATTTTGTGGTGAGAGTGTATCCAAGGCTTTATGGAAGCCGGAGAGAGAAATACTGTGATTCGTCTGCATCTTAAGGAGTGCGCCGGTTTGTGAAGGCTCATTTCCTGATCTTACATACTTGCATGTACACATATATGTGTATGTATGCGTGTGTATACTAGCTAACGATAATATTGGTATCACCCCCAACTGGAAGGGCGGCACCGTATGCAAGCACGGTGGGCAGGAAGGCAAGATGGAGTCCCTTCCCAAGTGAACCCTCTCAGTTGACTGAACTCTCCTATCGACATCGTCTCAAACTTATGAACTTCTTTGCATACCTCTTTTACGTGTCCCATTTTTTACTCAGAAGGAGCCTTTTAGTAGGGTTCTGCATCTCTCAGACACACACACTTGTAGGCTCAAACCATATCAGTAGAAATGTGGCGTGCAGGCGCTGGTTTGCTCACCCCACTGGACAGCAATGCCTCCGCACAACCGAGCCGGAAGTTCTACCTTCCAGGTCATTCCCAGCCTCTTAGTGACGGCGGTGTGGTGAGCTCCCACTGGAGTTCTGCAATGGCGGAGACGACCACTGACGGACAGTGTCAGGGCATGGCAAGGGAGGAGTTGACGACGGGAACTCCTTGTTGCCTGACTGGCCATGTGGCACCTGGCACTTCCACCAGCTCCTTCGCAGAGTGGCGTGCCGCCGCCGATAGTGCACCATTGCAGTCCCCTGAGGCTCAGCGATTGGTGATGCGGTACAGGCGGGAGAATGAACAGCTCCGCGAGCGACTCAAGGCACACACAGTGCGTGAATCCCTTTTGTTGGAGCAGGTGGAGCGCATGAGCGCCGAGACTGCGCAGATGGAACTGCGCTTGGCGGGAGGCGGCGGGGAGGCGGCTGGTGCTGCAGAGCTACGCGGAAGGCTCATGGAGAGGGAGAGAGAGGTGGCAGAGCTTACCATATTGGTCCAGGAGCAGCAGGGCCGCCTTGCAGCTTTCCAAGAAGCCTTCGAGCGCCCCCCGGCCGCGGCGTTTGTTAGTGACACATACGCAGGGCGTGGAGCCCCAACCGGGGATGCGGTGAGACCACTGGCTGTGCATGAAGCGCTGTGCCAGTGCCTCAGTGAGGTGGGGTACCTGACGCGCGTCTTCAATGCAGTGGATCACTGCTACAACACACCACACAACAGCCATCCTGAGAATGACGGCTGCAGCCGTTCGCTGCCGCAGTGCGCAGCAAAGTGCCTTCGTGCTGCTCTGCGTGGCAACACGGAGGACACGACAGCCATGATGAGCCGCGGTCACAATATCCGCGACGATGAGTTAGCGGTCGCGCTACGAGAGGAGCTACTCTATTGTCAGCGCAGCTCTGTACGGCTGGCGGCGCGGCTCTTGTCGGAGCTCGAACACCCTAACGTCGCTGAGCGATGCGCAGTGCCTGAGACAGCAAGCAATGACGTGACACTTGCATCCAGCGAAGGGGCTGAAGGCGTGAAGTCACCAGTGGAGAGCGGTGACCCTGATAGCGGAACCAGTGGTGACGCACAGATAGCGGAGCTGCGGGAGCACCTGCGACGACTGCAAGCACGGGAGGTGCATCCTCGCGCAGGACCGGAGGACTGTGAAGTGCAGTAATAGGGCCAGCGCGTATTCCCCCCTCTTCCCCACCTCCGATGTCCGGCGGCGCGGGGGGGATTGCCACCCCTGACATGCGTGGAAGATTTATAGAAACTCATATTGCGTATAGAAGTGATGCCCACTGTCAATGAAATTACGATTTGTCCGACATGAGCGGCGGGCTGCCAGTTAAACGAGAAGAGAAACATCCACGATGGAAAATGCAGCGGGTGTGATAGGTTGCTGCATCCTGCGCAGCATTATTCGTTATTTTTCTCCACTTCATCTTGGGAAGGCGATTCGCTTTTATCCTTTGCACGTGCTCTCGTCTTCTCCCTCCATTGCACTCTAGCATAACAAAGCGTCTACCGGCACTTCTGTGGAGTCGGCGTATCACCTGCTACTTCTTTCATGTTCCCCCTCTTTCTGACTGTATGTACACGTCTCTCTCTTATCTATCTTCTTTCTCTACCCTCTCTTGGTACAGTATAGTGAATATCCACTTGTTCGGGGGGGGGGAAATACTCTCAAAAAGAAGAAGCAATGTCACAGCAGCTCGCCTTTCACGACCTCTCAAATGAGGCTATCCGCAGCATGCCCCCCAGCGAGGCCCTGATCAAGCATCTCGAGAATGCGCAGCTGGCCCACCGCGTGTGCGTGGCGAAGGCGATGAAGGCGGGCACGCCCCCTGTCGAGCAGTGCGCTCTTACCTGGGGTGAGGTGGTGATGCGCTACAATCAGTGGTCCGAGTACCGCCCGCCATTCCAGGATAGCGTGGCGCAGAAGAAGTACACCAAGTACTGGACAAAGAAGCGCCAGGACGCGGATGATAAGAACCCCTTCAAGTGAGCGAGAGATACAACATAAGGGGGAACCGTCTACCGATGTGGTGATGGAAGGGGAGGGGGGCCCACATAGCGGCCCTTTCTCATCCTTCCCCACAAATCACTCTGGTCTCTGGAGCTCTCCAGGGAGATGACTTTGCATAGCGAAGGGTATTTTTTTTTTCAGTTTGTGTTTAACTCTAGCATAGCAATGATTAGGGCTAAAAGGTTATTAACGAGAAGATGCTGAGGCGTACCGGAAGATCGCTGGAGGGCACATACGTTAAAACGTGTGTGTGTGTGTGAACACATGATGAGGGAGAATAGCAGAGCATCTATAGACCCAAAACAGGCAGTTGCCACAACACCTGTTCTTGTTCTTGTCTCTCTCTCTCCTCCGCCCATTCCTCCCTTCCGGACGAGCGCAGTGCGTTGTAGCAAATGCCAGTAGGAGAGGCATATGAGCATTTTTTCCTTTTGTGGAATAGCGGCAATAACAGATGGCAACGAACACCATCCCCGGGCCAAGCAGAGCTCCGGTGTGTATGTGTGTGTGTTTGTGTGTATTTGATAGGTGGGGATGGATACGGATGGAAGCATTGAGCTGTGTGCCTCTCACCTGGCTACAGCTACTACGTACCTCTACTGAGGGTGCAAAATGAGTGACTGCAGACTATTGCCTGGACATTTTCACTATTTCGTTCCTCTATTTTTGTTTTGATCGTGTCGTTAGTGAGCATTTTCTTACCTTTTTGAAAGTACCTGTTTTTTGTTTTATAGTGAGATAGGACATACAGTCTGAAGCAGGTTTTTGGCTAGCTTGATAAATCAACGATTACTTCACACACACACACACACACACACACTAACGCAAATGAAGAAGCTGACAGTTATTTTCAGGGAGCCCTCCAAGGCCCTTGAGAAGCAAATGTGCGAGCTTACGTGCATTCAGCGTGAGCCCATCTCTCACGCTGTGTTCAAGCAGCAACACGACGCATACACACAAGTCTTTCGCGACCTGATCGCAGAGGGGTATGACATTGATTTTCAGGAGCTACCCCCCCTGGATGATCTGCCGGACTCCGTCTTTGTGGAGGATACCGCGCTACTCTATAACACGTGCGCAGTGCTGACACGCCCAGGCGCTGTGTCACGGATGCCGGAGGTGGCTTCCATTGCCGCCGCCGTTACTGCGATCCGGCCAGCGAACTACACAGTGGTGGACCCCGGCACCGTCGATGGCGGTGACGTGCTTTACGTGCCTCACTCGAAGTACGTGTTTGTCGGCAAGTCAACTCGGTCCAACGATGCAGCGTTCGCCCAGCTAACAGAGTACCTCTCCAAGCACGGCCTCGAGTGCGTGCAGTGCACCGTGACGGGCTGCTTGCATCTCAAGTCCGCTGTGAGCTTCGCCTCGGACGACACAGTGTTGCTCAATCCCGCGTGGATCGACCGGACGATCTTCACTTCACGTAACTTCAACGTGATCGAGGTGGATCCTTCCGAGCCAGATAGCGCTAACTTGCTCAGCTTCCGTGTGCACAAGAACGGCAGCGAGCCCCTTCGTGTCATCCTGCGCTCCACCTCCTTCCCAGCGACTGGTGCCCGTGTGGAGGAGTTTGCTAAGCGCGAGAGCGACGCTGGCCGCCCAACGCGAGTTATTGTCCTCCACACGGATGAGGTCGCAAAGGCGGAGGGAGCTCTCACCTGCTGCTCACTCCTTAGCTACAGCTAAAACGAAAGTGTCGATGAGGCGCAACCAGAGGGTATCAATTTATGTGCAGTTTAGATGCGTGTTAGCACAGTCGATCGTAGCCGTTTAACAGTCGTCAGGCTCTCTTTTCCTACCCCTTTTCCACTATTTCATTTTATTTTACTATCGATTCCAGTCCTCGTTCATACGCACACACATATATATATTACATTTCGATGCCCACGCATCACTACTGCCAGGGCTTCATGCAAGCCATTGGCTAGCTGAAGAATACATAAATTTATATATTTCATACGCGTCTCACTACATAAAGGGACATGTGTGTTTCTTAAAAAAAAAACGAACCAGTGCTAGAGAGACCAGGGAGAACTGCGTGACGCTCTTCCACGTGCACACACGCACACACACACATGCAGCAATAATGAGAAAGCTGATGACATGCTTCCCTTTCTCTGCGGTCTCTGTTGTATGCATTACGACACAGGACGACGTCAACATACGCTGTTCATCCAGCAAACAGCAGTACTTGATGCCTTCACGTTCCCCACATTTTACCATTACTACGTGCTTTTCACCTCTCCCCCTAATATCACGCAGTGCAGGCAGAAGCACACACTTTGCAGTGACAATACATCACTACGGTATATAGGCAACCACCAACACACCTCTTTTTTTTGCTTATATATAGATCACACAAGTACACATCTTATACACACATACGCACACACTCCTCCCCCTTCCCCTTTTTAAGGGATTCTTGTGCAAGCACAGAGTGCAGGCACCCTCATGCATTTATAGTGGGTTGAATATACTGAGCCAATACTCAGACCCACACTCAGCCTGATGCCATCACCCCCTCCTCACCCCCAACTAACGGAAGGCAGTTGCAACGGAACCTCCCCCTTTGTTGCGACACCCGTTTCTCTACAAGGCGGAGACCAGTGCACTGCTGTGGTTGCTGTTCATAGTTATACGGATGCGCCCGCGCCCGCTCCCGCACCAACACAGTCGCCTGAGGGTGAGCAGGAGGGAAACCCAGCTACGCATGTGCTTCTTGCGCAGGTGGGCACCGTGTGGATGATCTCTGCATTGAGTTTTGTAGGTGTATTGCTGTTTGTAAATATTCATAACAACGTGGTCTCCTCCACAGTGAAGAAGGCCGGCGGCGACGTACACAATGCAGCAGCCGCGCGGAGTCGTGTCAGGACTCAGTATGTCCTGCTAGTGGTCTCGCTGGCACTGCTGCTTTTCTGCGTCATGCTACTGCCACTGCTACTGATAAGGCGCATACTCAGGCTAGCGGGGGCGGTGGAGGCGTCCTTGTGGACTGCAGTCTCCTTTTTTGAGCTTGCAGGTACCTTCAGACTGGAGACCGCCCCGCTGCACGTATGCAGCATTGACGAGGTCAGCGTCCTCACCGAAGTGCACACCTTCACAGTGGCTCCCTTTGCACCCTGGCCAGAGGTGCACCGCGCGCAGGCTGTCCTCGCTCGCGCGCAATTACTACTGCGGCAGTATCGCACACTCATACCGCAGAGCTACCTCTGTGTCCTTGGCACCGCCACGGGTAGAGAGAAGGCCGGTATCGATCACTGTGGCCGCTGTGTGGACGGTGCTACAACCGCGCCGTGCAGCAGTGTGGATTTGAAACAAAACACAGGCGAGGAAGGCATCACTGTCGGTATGGCACCTGCGGCGGCGTCATGTGCAGCTTTGGCTCCCGCCTCCCCCGGGCCCGAGACACAGGCGCGTCCCCGTAACAGCCCACCTAACTCCAGCGCCTCGCCAGCTCAGGGCGGGGTCAGCCGTGCCTTTGTCATCGGCCCACCACAACACATTAGCGCAGCGCCACCCACTGGGCACCGCCAGGAGGTGCTCGGGCTGCACCACTGCACTGCCACAGTGCTCACAGTTACGCTACCATGCTTCTTCGATGTTGCGTACACCGACAGGATGGAGTCCCAGGAGCTGGGACGGATTCTGCTGACTGCTACCATGCGGTGGGCCAAGCAGTACAGGGCCTGCGTGCTGCTCTGTCGACCAGACAGGGCCATCCTGTGCTGGAACGCGTTTGCAGTGCCGCAGCCTGACCACGCACGAATTGGCTTTGAGTGTGGACAGTGCCTGGTGGAGGACTTGCAGCAGCAACTTCACGCGCGCCACCCCATCCCACACATGCCGGAGGGTCTCCACCCTGTAGTTGTGGGGTGCACGGACGTGATGCGCGCTGGGATGGTTGGCACACTAGCGGACCAGCACTGCGTCGTGTACAGTGCACGCGCACGCCTCGCTGCGGAGCTGCATTCCCTGCTGCTCTTCTCTAAAGTGTACTTCTCTTGGCTCGATGACCCACCCGTCGTGCTTCCGCGCAGTAAGTGCATAGTAGCCTTCGATCGCATCTCCACCGCCGACGGACAGTGCCACACAGTGCATGAGGTAACATCAGCAGTATCACCGGAAGCGGCAGCTGAGATGCACACTGCCTTCGCGGCTTTCTGTGCTGGCGCTTATGAGGAGGCAGCGGAGCGCTACGGCACAGTTGCAGAAAACTCGGCATATTGGGTGGCTCAGAGAATGCACCAGCTCAGCCGTGCACACATGCTCTCTGGAGCCACATACACGCGTCCGCAGCCGCGCTGGGAATTGCTCGCTGAGGAGGAAAGCAGATGCAGTGCCTTCGTACCTGGTGAGGGGAGCGCAGAGGTGGTGGCGCCCGCGCCAATGACCACACCCGCCGAGCTGCATGCACCAGCCACACCACGAAGTGGCAAGAGTGCCGGCAATATAGTGTCCTCTACACTCATCCCCAATGCTACCGTCAAAGGCTCCATTGCTGCAGGCACGGAGGCTGCCGCGCTGCCGCTTCCGCTGTCTCCTCACTCCAGGAGATGCTTACCAGGTGCGTCGTGCGACTTCGCTGACCAGCATGGCATGATGTTCCGGCTCTCCAACGTACAGCTTGGGCAAACCCCAACGAGCGAGGTGTACTTGGGGCTCTCCTTCTCTGGGGGATTGGTTGCCGTGAAGGCGGTGACAGTCCATCAGACTGAGGCCCCTACCAGCGGCATAGAGAGGCGGCGCCTGCGACGGAAAGGGGTGGCAGTGGTGGAGACGGGAAGCAGTGCGATGGACGCGGTCATACGTGAGGTGGAGCTTCTCTCGCACACGCGGCATCAGTGTGTGGTGGGATACATCACATCAGTCCTCTGGTCTGGTAGGCTGCTGCTTGTCATGGAGTACGTCAGCGGGGGGAGCCTCCACAGTTTCTTCAGCCAGTTCAACAGCGAAATGCCCGTTGCGCAGATTCGCGTGTACTTGAGGGATGTCCTCAGGGGTTTGCATCACCTTCACAAGCGGAACATTGTCCATCACGACATCAAGCCGCAGAATGTGCTGGTACCCACGACTGGGCCATGCAAGCTGGCAGACTTTGGGGTTTCAAAGGAACTGTCGAAGGCCACTCGCGAAGCGCACGGCGATGGAACACCATTCTACATGGCTCCAGAGGCTGCTAGGGGGGACGCAGTGACGCGCTCTGATATATGGAGCTTCGGCATCATGCTGGCAGAGGTGCTCACCAACAAGCTTCCATGGCCAGAGGACTGCAACCCTATCCAAGCGCGATACCAGCTGGCTCGCAACGCCAATCACAGGCCACAGGTGAGAGGAGAGATGCCACCTGATGCGATGGATGTCTTCACTGCGTGCACCCGCCGACTACCAGAGGAGCGCCCCTCGGCTGAGGAGGTGCTGCGGATGCCTTTCTTCGCCTCACACCACCTCGCCAGCGCTCGCCTTTGCTCCTCCAGAGGACCAGGCAGACTCCTCAGCGCAGCCTCTGCTACTTCCCCATTGGCATGTCCACCGGAGCGGGAGTAGGTGGTGGCCGTTATTCACTCATACAATGCAAATTGAGACGAGATAACGCTCTCACACTTGATGTAAATAGAAAAACAAACCGTAGACTGCTGTGATTGTTATCATCCCGTTAGCCCACTTTTTTGTTTTCCTTTTCCTCGATGGAGTGCAAAAGTAGTACCTGTTACTCAGTACAATGCTTAGTCAGTGTTCTTTCCATTGCAAGACACCCCACTCCCACACCCACCGCACTCTGTCGTACTCACAACACGCCAAGTGAGTATAGTAACATACTTCAGTGAGCACAGACGCACACGTAAAACAGAAACGCCCCTCTTGATTGTAGCGTTCCTCTTCACTTTTACTCAAAAGTATGCTCGTTGATCGAATAGTGCCACTCTAACGCTTCCCCTTTGCCGTTTTATTAGTATTCAAATGATGCACTTCCGATGACCACCCTTCATTTACTGTGGTATTATATTGATAGTGTCTGCGTCTCTGCGTGACGCCGGTTCAGGGAACCCTACCTCACAACACAGTTTCCAGTGTCTTCGAACTCTCCAAAGCGCTGCCATACAGATAACACGCAGTCTGAGTAGGCAACACCCCGAATACAATATTGTGATATTCCAGCAGTCGACTAACCCATCCAAGTTTACTCGCCCCCTCCACCCCTGCAATCGAGAATACAAGAACCCCAAGCCAGTACGCGACAATGCTTCTGCGGCCCGTGTCTTTACCTGCAGCAGCACTGAGGTTTCCGTTTGGGCCTTCAAAGATATCAAGTCAACGTACCACTTGACGAGATGTACGATCACGTTTTACTGAAGCACTTTCTTGAGCTGGGTAAGACGAAGATACCTCTGTGCGCAGAGATCATTGTCCTAGTGAAAAAGCCCCTTTGCTGAGCCCCAGAGATTATGTCGAGCGTCTCCATACTTACTGTTCCTTCCCTCTCCCACTCTTTCCTGCTGGTGCGCCATAGGGGGGGGGGTCTTTAGTGTGGGATACAACAACCAGTGAGAGATTCCCGCCCCCCATAGTGTTCTCTGCAAGTGCACACACTTGCCTACTCGTGTCCCCACTCTTTTTATGCATCGTCACATAATAATAGCATTACTCCACTGCTCCGGGTTTCCCAGTTTAACAACATATTATGGACTCCCCACGAATGTGCTGCCAAACCACACTCTCCCAATATTGCTCTCCTCTTCTCTTATACTCTCATTGCAGTGTTAAGTGTTAAATGAACTATCGTACACCCCACACGTTCAGCTAACCTTTCCATTCCCCTTCGCTCTCTTCTCAGCCAAGCAATGACCCGCTCCGTACTCAGGGTGCCCCTCGTGGCACTTACGCTAACCCTGCTCACCGCGACGCTGGTAAGCGCCCAAACAGCAGACGACAGGTTCCTCGCATACATGAAATCCAGTGTGAACCCCATTGGCTGGAGTGATAACATTCACCACTGCAGCTGGTGAGGTGTGGAGTGCACCGACGACAAGAGAGTGAGCTCATTGACCCTGCGGGAAGGGGATGCCGCTGGCGTTCTGTCGGACAACTTGGACCCCGAGGTTGCCAGGGAGCTGGTGGTGAAGAACATCATCTTTGACCGCCTCATCAGTGTGACTGGAGCGCTCCCAAAGAGCTGGGCCGCCATTCAGAGTCGAGATTCTGAAGATCCTGCACACCCCTCTGAGCGGTACCATCCCTGTGGAATGGGCAGCGATGCCATCACTGACAGTGCTCACACTTGTGTACACAAAGGCGAGTGGGGAGCTGCCTGCGTGGGGCCCTGCCTCGAAGCTGCAATGGATCGAGATCACGAGCCACGAAGATATCTCTGGCACTCTCCCGTCATCGTGGGCACGGATCCCCGACCTCACTGCCGCATTCCTCAAGGGCAGCTACTTCACTGGGTGCCTGCCGGTGTCGTGGGAAGGCCACGCCGTTCTCGGCAGGGCCAAGGCGTTTGACGATGACACGTGGGACGCTTTGACCTCCGATGAGTGTGACAGTGGGTTCAGTGAGGATGACAGCGACCTATTTGGAAGTGGAGGCAGCTCCCCGCACGGCTCGTACGGCCGCTCGTCACACAGCGGCAGCGGCTCTGGCTAGTCGAAGTCACTCTCACACACCGTGCGACACATGTGCGCGTGGCGTAGCGAGGAGGCGCACGTGCAGTGTGGTGGATATTTATCTATTCCACAGCCATTATTGTATGTTGTGATGCACAAGCGTTTTCTGGACTGTGCGACTGGTGAGTCACCTCGTTTTGCTTCTCTGGCTGGACAATGTTTACACCAGAGTTCTTGCTC
>JAODGE020023187.1:0-55058 GCA_027574965.2 Ecitophya simulans
CACGAAGAAATGTCCTTTTTGCCATTTTTTGCGTGTGTTGTTCGTTTATCTCTGTTCGACAACCAAAAGTAATGTGTGTTCCGTCGCCGGTGATTGATAATGGAACATTTTCGTTCGGCTTCGAGATCCTTCTCGTTTCGACAGCGGTCATTTGCTTCTCTGGTATTTCGGTTGTACGCTGCGCCTAGCAATATAGACGCCGGTACATCAATTCCGCCGCATCAAACCGAAATTGTCGGTTGTTGCGGACATGGACATGGAAGCGAACGCGACCAGCAGTCCGCTGCTAACTGGTGCGTGGAGCAGTCGAGCACTTTTACCCCGACGAATGGAACTAATTTCTTATATCAATCACGCGTGCGTTGTTCGGGCTCATACTGCTCCCTTATTCTTTTATTCTTATTCTTTGGTCGGAATGGGTGGAAGCCCAGATAACCATTTAATGACGACGAAAAGGGGATCCTAACTTGTTCGCATTGATGCGGGCGTTGATTAGGAGTTAAATTAAATCGTTAGGTCGTGCGTAGGTTTATTTTATGTGCATGCTTGCAAATGCGCTGCCGGTGAGTCATGAGAATTGCATGTCATGCAATTCGAAAAAGATGAAAATCGTAACTTGTTAACGGTTTTCGCAAGACCAAGACGAGTTTTCTGGCCGACGCCAACGTGGACGACGGTCAATCCCGTTTGTTTTGACATAAAGGACACATCGAACTTGCTAGCGCCTGCTTTTCTAATGATGGCAACGTGACTGAAATTTGTATTGGCTTTTAGGCAATAAGACGTACTTCATAAATAAAAAATTACGCAAAAGTTTCATTTGCCCGACGAGTCCGATGATGTTTTCTTTTTCGTTCGATTTGGATTTGTGTATTTCTTGCCGACTCGACATGACGCATAACAGAAAAACTCCGATAAAATCTATACAATATAAATATAAGGTTCGATTCGAATTGAATGGTCGTTGAGTTTACAACGTAGCAGTTTTTTGTTTTTATTCGTGCGGAATGCATACGCGCCGATTACGGTACGCACCGGCGATCTTTATAAATATTTGAGAAAGACATATTTCAATTTGACTTCTGCATTTCTTTGGATAAACACTCGCGATGTTTGTCCGCGCACTTGTTTTTTTCCGCATCAACCGCGAGCATGTTTTAAAGCCGCATTGGTACTTTATTCCAGTCATTGAGGACGTTCGCTAAACGGCAAAAAGTAGCCGGTATGTTACCGCCACGTTTGTGACTCAAAAGGCAATGTTAACTCGACGCTCGACTGGATTTACCTTTACAGGAATTTCCTAGATTTTCAATGCTTTTCTAATACAACTCGTTTTTGCCGTCTAGTGTTCAACCAAAACTTTTCACATTTGTTGACGGCGGCTTAAAATCCGTTTCCGTATTTTCAGATGACCACTCTGACTATGGGAGCACCATCAGCGGCAGTACTGGTAAATCGCCGGGGCCTGTCTATCAGCCGCCCGCGTTCACCTATCCGACGCCACCTCCGGGTGCTGTTCTCACACACAAAGCTGCCGTTTACTACCATCACCAGTTGAGCCTGCAAGAGGATCAGGGCATTGATATGACACAAGTTAGTATATTTAAATCGTCAGTCTGCGTTGATATATTAATTGTTTTTTTTTTGGTTTTTGCAACAGTCGCCAGGTAGAGACAGTCCAGGTTCTTCCAGTGGTAGCGCCGGTTCGGGATCCAGACATAGCACGGCATCTCTGGACAGCGGAAGAGCTTCCTATCATCCGTTAAGCACGGCGGGTCGAAGCACAATCGGATCTGCCAACAGCCCCCGTTGCTCGCTGAGCTCGTGTTCGATTGGCTCTGAACAGGGGCGCATCGAACGCATGATCCATCAAGGTGTACCGGTATGTATCAGTGTCGGGACTACAACTAAAACAAATTTGATGCACTTCGGAATTAAACCGGCTTAACTTAATCGCCTCCGTGCTTTATTTCTGCTACAGGACCAAGAGATCATTCAGGCATGGCTGATGGAGCTCCAATTCGAGGATTACATTCCTCTCTTCTTAAAAGCCGGCTACGATCTGCCCACTATTGGCAGAATGACGCCGGAAGATTTAACGGCGATAGGCATTAAGAAACCGAATCATCGTAAGAAGCTCAAGTCCGAAATCGCGCTACTCAACTTGCCCGACAACCTACCCGATTACATACCCGTAAGTTTCTATTCGACACAGACGCAATCAATAAAATCTCCGCGTCTCGACGTTTTATTATTCGCGTTGTTTTATTCGGCTTATAAAGCAATAATGCATGATCGAATTTGTGTTCTGTTGCAGGGCTCGCTGGAGGAATGGTTGAGATTATTGAGATTGGAGGAGTATCAGAGTGCTTTTTTAGATCAGGGCTATCAGACTGTGGACGCCGTCGCGCAACTGACCTGGGAGGACTTGGAGGAGTTCGGCATCGTTAAACTCGGTCACCAGAAAAAGATCATGCTGGCCATCAAGCGATTTAAAGATTTACGTGCCGGCAAGCGTATAAGCACGGCCGACATGAACCGGTCCTATACACAACAAGTAAGCGACAACGAGATTTTCATTCGTTTAGATCACGAGACACATCCGTGTTTTATTTCATTTCGTTCGAAATTTCAAGCATGAACTTTATTTTCTTTTTTTAACTTCATTATTGTAATGCGAAATATACTCTTCCTAGATATGTTTCACATGTTGATAATTGAAACTGATTCGATTAATTTGTTCCAAATAATTGGCCATATTTCTATGATAATGAAAATTTGTGTAAATTTTGACAAAATTGATTGATGTTGTAAATGGAAGAAATGAAAATGTGAGATATCTGACGCTGTCGTACGTACAGGATACGTGCTGATATTTTGTTTGAAAAATACTCTTCCGCTAGTCGCTTACGCTGTGCATGTTTGTTGTTGTAAAGGACGTGGTGGTGCACGCACCCTTGGGCCCGCCATCGCCTGGTGTCCCAGCAGTCCACAGCACCTTCCGCTCTTTCCATCAGACTTGGGAATTGGATCAGACAAGGCAACTTGCAGGCGTCGGCACACACTACATGCAATCCGGATATTGCACTGACATTGTTCCCATTAAGGTACACAACCACATCCACTTTATTCATGTTTTTCGTTTCGATCGTTCATGTCAATTTGGCGTTTTCACATCTTGAGCAAATCTCTTTTTGATTTGACTGTTAAATCAATTACGTGTCTATCCGAGCATGTTCTTGTTAGATATACACGATTGTGCAGAGGAAAGCGGAGCGTGGTCGTTTTTGTCTCTCGAAAACTAGACTGAGCTGTTTTTGTTGCATTTCAGATTCGTACCGGGCGCGGTAAGTCATTAGAGTCACTGGAGGACCCAAACGAGAGGACTCATCATACGTTCAACCCGGACAACACTCAGGCCCAACAGTACTACTACCAACAGCCAATGCCCTGGAGACGGTCCTACGATGACGGCGACATTACGCCTACTAATGAAACAGGACTGATGTACGAGGGCGGCGGGACGTTGCCGAGACCGCGAGGGGTCATTCGGCCCCGACCTGTGGCCAAAATACAAGGACAGACCAAACGAGATCCGTCTTTCCCTGATTATGAAAAGCCACAGTTCAATGCGGACAAATACGCACCGCAGTACAAGACTATTTCGAGAGACATTATGGATGCCGGCAAATACCAGTACAGTCCCATGATGGGCAAGAAGATGCCACCGAATCCACCCAAGCGATTAGATTCGTGCTCGGAGAGTAATGAAAACACCACCACCGTTGAGATTCATCATGTGCAGACGTCGAGCCCGCTACCTTTACCCGCGTATCCTAGTTCAGATAGTTTAAGTATATCTTTGGACGGCCAGGGAGATTTGCCTTTGCCGCCGCCGCCAGCACCCGGCACGCCTCCAGGCGCGCAGTCGCAAATGAATTCGTCACGTTCGTGGGGAGCCGAGGAGCAGGAATTAATTAAAACGTTGGCGTTGCAGCATAGAAATGGCTCGGATGCTAGTTTTAAGGTAATTAAGCCGACGTTTTGGTAGCATGTATAATTACGAACTGCTACACTAATGGAACGCATGACTAATACAACCGCTTTTTTTGTTAACTTTCAGTCGAGTTCAAGCACCGAATCCGATTCACTGCCATTCGCAAACGAAAACGCCGGCACGATAAGAACGCGCGCAGGCAGTCGCGGCGTGGAATATTCGCCGGCCAAGCCGCGCACATCGTCCGGCCTGCCGCCTCATCCGTCCCCGACGCCATCACGTCAGTCTTCGGCGACGGCAACGCCTAGAGCTCAACGGACCGAACCCGCCGATGTGCTCAACGACATCGGCAATATGCTCGCTAACCTAACAGACGAATTGGATGCCATGCTGGAGGAAGAGAAACGATTAGAACAACAGCAATGCTGTGAATAACAATCTCCCCAAATGAATCCACGAGACACGCACCAATAAGGCGAAACAAAATTATATATAGAGCAAGACTGATAACGAGCGTCTTTACATTTGCAAAATCAAACAAAGAAACTTTTTAGTATCTTTAACATTTTAATTTGTCAGGCGGACTTATTTTAAACATATAAATATTGTATATAGCTAATATTATTTTTGGTGATGCGTTGATTTTAATTGTGTACTATTGTTTTAAAAGACGTAACGGTTAGACATTCAATTTTTAAAAGATAATAATATATTTGGATCTCTATGCAGAAATTTAGGCGAAATTTGTGATACACGAATTTTATTTTATATTTTAAAAACGTGTTTAAAGGCTTCATGTTATAAAATTAGAGATCAGGGTTCTTGTATGTTAGGTCAGGCTTATGATTCAAGGGTATAGTAATACAAGGTTTGATTTGAAACAATAATAATCTGTATATAGAAACAAGGGTAAACTTAGAGACAACTAGACTAAAAATTAAAAATATTATCAGTAGGGATCGAGGAATTTATTATGATTATAAAATTATATTTAAAATAAAATATGATAATTTTGTAGCTTACTATTATAACAAAAATAGATGGAATTTTTGGTACGTTTTTGGTACACTTGATACGAAAAACAAAACGATAACATACTTAAACTAAATATGTAATATTAATTCATATTGTTTAAATAATGCGTGCGATGAACGAAGCTGGACGGGAACTAAACGATACGGGGACGAACAAAACCATTTTTGTACAAAAAAGAAATGTAACAATGTGAGCAGGAATACTGAGAAATGAACGAAAAATGATTGAGAAAGCCAAGTTTAGTATACGGTTCATGTGTAAAATAGCAGCATTTAACTATTTAGCAAAAGCAGATGCGAGCATACATTATTTTTAGCTACTTAACAATTCATACACAATCTAAAAGAATATATTCGTTTAAAAATTCATATTTGGTGTGCAAATTATGGCAAATGTACTACTGCATATTAATATTTGGAAATTGTCATTTTTATTGTAAGCAACGTGAGTTATCTTCGTGTGCGTTGGCGCATGGATAATTCCTGATGCGTCGTGGCGATTATAATTTCATATTTTTTGCAACAAAATGTATCTCTTTTCGGCATTCTACATCTATCGGATTCTTGTGCTGAACGGACTATACATTGCACTTGATGTTATTGAATTAACTAAGCAAAAGACTGGTAGTATTTCACTTCTAAATCATTTCTTAATTGTTGGTAACCTAATGTTAGATATAAAGCAAAACGAAGCAATTTAAACAGTTAGTTACTTTTCATTTGTGTCGCCGCAGTAAATGAAAAGGAGATGCTTGTCTTGGCTAGTGCCATAATACTACAAATATCATGTTGATTTCATATAAGTGTGTATTTGATGCAATGTTGAACCCTAGAAGGTTTTGTACTTCTAACTTCTACAACAACAACTATTAAACTAGCCAATTTATACGAAGCAAAGTAATTAAATCAACATACGAAATAAATAAATGGTAAAAGAAAGTACTAAAAATACAGTATAGTACACTAATTACACAAAATGAACATGCCAATGTTGCAAAAACGTAAATGTTTTGTGCTTTTTAATTTTGTTTTAGTCGATTTGCGTTCTCCAGTGATTGAATTTATTTGGAGAAAATTTCAAACACTATGTTATTGCATGTGTCATTTATTTGCAGTTTGTGTTATATTTGTACATAGATTGAAGCCTAATAATTTAATTCGAATCGCATGATGTGCGTTTATTTTATATAATTGATATTTTCGTAGCTTATGATGAGTAATGAGAAAATCAAATCATATATACATGCATTTATATAAGATTAGCTGTTAAATACCATATGGTGCGTCCAATTTTATAAATTTTAAATTGATATCTTGTTTATTGATTGATTTATAATGATTATGTTTAATGACTTATTATTATGTTACACAAGAAGAAATGTGAAATCATTAAACTAGAATATGTACAATATGACTATTTGACATTCATTCCAACATATATATATTTTTATTTTCAGAGCAACTTCATTCTTATTAACCTACCAATTTGTGTTGATTTAAAGCGGATTTTGTTTCAAATTTTTATATTCTTATTTTAATTCATTTAAGTGAATTCATACTTCGCTACTAAGACTTGTATATTTGATTAATTGTGGTAAAAGCTGCCAGGCAACTTCAGATACTATTTTCGCAGAAAACGGTAGAGGAACCATCAGTAAAAAATCAATAACTATAAATTATGTTAAATTTACTATTATGTTGCAAAAGTTAGTATTAATCTAATTTATGTCTTAGAGAACTTTTTCAATAACATATTATATATTCCTCCCGTCTCATATTTAGTTGTACTCAATTGGCGTTACAGAAAAATCTTTTTCTTTGACCAGATATTGGACCGACGATAAATTAAATCGAAATGAATTATGGCAAGAACGGATGTAATAGCCAATTTTGCTAGGTACGTTATCAAAACAGACGAAAATAGGTTAATTCGCTTCTAACAGCATTAAATGTTTATTTATTATTTTTTCAATAATATTCAAACATTTTATGAATTTTATTTAAATATTTCCAAAATCATTGTTTGCAGTCAACGTCAATTTATTACAACCTATATATTGTATTACAATTTGTAACATACTTCAAAACAATCAATTTACTATTAGTTATTGGAAATGCAGCGAAAATGGGCGCAGTACGATTTTTTGAATATTTGAATTTGTAGTGGCGCTGCGCTTAGATCGGGGTCGATCAATGCATCGAACGACTGTATCTCTTATTGATATTGTTCGTTTGGAGCACATTACTATGTCGATCGTGATGATCATGAGATCTTCGATCTACATTTTTTTCGAAGTGGCACCCGTTTTTGTATTTGCTTTTTATCTACGTTTTCCATGTCCTCCGACTTGAGGTAACGAGGGTCGCAAAGTGGTACGGTATGTTACAATTCTTATCATTGCACGTTCCACGATTTCAAAATTTGCAATTATTATGCAACGCAATCCGACAAAGCAAGGAGCTCGCCATAGAGTAGGGAGCTAAAACGTAATCGTGTGTACGCGCGGCTAAATTTAAAATGTGCCTCGAGCCGCCATTGCTTTCGCGCCGCCTCTGCCGCCACTGCCGCGATTCTCGTCGGTCCTTCAGCATCCCGATCCAAAGTCGCGATCCGATATGCGACCTAAACGAGGTGTGGGTAAATAATGCCTCGATTATTTGTTTCTGCGCGCGTTCTCCGCCGTTTTGTTAATTAATGTTTTAATCAATCATTGCATGGCATCATCGACGCTTCGAACTAGCAGACACTTCGTATACATTTACTTTTCACTCCGCGCTCGGACGACGCAAAACTTTTACTTTTCGCTAAAACAAATAAACGATCAGTGAGAATATAATAAATAATAATATGTGATTAATCTAGCAACTTGCATCACCAGTATTACTCATTGAACTTTAAAAAGGGTCCCAAAAGGATGGCGAAGCAAACTGTATGGACACCACAAAAATTACGACTAGTTCACTTATTGTTAGACATAGTGCGATAATTTACTCCAAGATAATACCGGTAAGTTGAATTCATAAACTAATCAAATTAAACAAAGAGTTGGGATAAACTAAATGGCAATAGTAATTTAAATAAACTTTTTAATGTACTGTAAACTACTGAAATAATTAGCAGTTGTTTATGATTGTCTTTATTTAGTCTGCAGCAAATCAAATATCCATCTACGAAGTTTTACAAGTTACAACTAAGCATGTGGCATTTTTATGGTACTGATCTGCTTTTATCGTTCGCAACTTTCACAACTGCAAAAATTAAAATATCCGAAATAGCATTTTATTGATTCACGCATTCCAAAAACGTTCCGAAATAAAGCTCAAGTAAATCACGCCGGGTTTTATTGTTACTTGGCCATTTTTCCACTGATCGGGATTCAACGACGTACATGCCCATGAACAGGAACATAAAGTAATGAATGTTCACATACAAGTTAAGCATTTGCTCTACAGCAAACCGCAATTTGTACCGGCGTTGAATACTAACACGCCGCATAAAATATGACTTATTTTTAAAGCGCAATTTTATTGGTCTTTGTTAAATTGTCCCGACGTTATGCTCACCACATCATTGTACATTAGTTTTACGTCATCTCGTCTATGCGCGCAAGTGTATTTACCAATCACCGACAATGCAGGGCCTTATCGCGCGCCATTTATCTAAATATTAAAGCGCGAATAAATATTGGCACCGCACGCAGGTTTGATCTCTAATAATATCCGTCAAGACAGAAAACGCCACCGGTTCGAAAATAGTCATCAAGGAAGACAAAACGCATTACAAACGAGCGGCGTTCGGTTCGGTTTCGCTCGATTACGAAAACGACGAAAACTTTTCAACGCCAACACGACGTCCACCTTGCGACCGAACATTTGTTGATGTGCGTTAACCATGGCCTATTACATGAATATTCGTAAAATTTGCAGATATGTCGAACACTTTTCGTGTCATTTCTACATTTAAATTATGCATTGTCGACCTTTAAACCCGAATAAGTTTTGATACAAATACATTTTGAGGACATTCTTATGAACTTGCACTCTTGCTCGGTTGTAAATTACAGAGTAAACTGCGTCGGATATTGAAGATTATTATTTCGTAAGTAGACTGGCGTTGACACTTCAAGCAGTAAGTGCATTCTGTCAGCGCTAAACATGTTCCGTCAAAGATTCAAAGTCTATTTGTTAATTTGAACAGTTTAAATTACAGAATTAGTTTTAATCAATCTCCGTTCGTTCTAGAGCATAATTTATTTGTTTTTTTCAAAATTATGACCAAAAACCATAAAATTTTATGATTGCAAGATGTTTGACAGGATCTAAGGATGCGACTTCGGGAGGGAATGCACCAATTACACGTCAAAATATATAATGCGCCGACCTTTTCATCTAAATTATATAAGAGATCAATAACATCCTATAAACGTATGAGAAAAATAAGTTTTTTTACTCGTGTCATTTGCTATTTTAAATTTATACGCCGAATGATAAATTTTCCAAGCAAATTATTCACAATTTACGACTGGCGTTTGTAAATCTAATTTTAATTTCACGTATATCAGACACTAACTAATTAATAAACTCAAACTAACTAATAAGCTCAAATTTACGTAAAGATACTCTTGCATAAACTGTCTGTAAGTCAGTATGCAATTACCCAAGTTAATATTGCTTTTGAGTGATGTGTTTGTATACAACATTTTATGTATCCAGAGAGTTCAAAATTCCAGAAACAAGCCATATAATTTAAATAATTCTTGGTAAAGAGATAAAGTTAAACTCTTCTGTTATTAGTAATAAACGACAAAGTATCAATTAGTAGAACACAGCACAACTATTTTCCGTTGATCAAATTTATAAACCTTTAAATAATAAAGAAAATACATACCAAATATTCCGACAAAAAACCCATTTGACAAATGCTCGTAAACCGTCTGTAATTTGTGCGAGTTAAATCAGCGGCAGAGATCGTAAAAGTGCACCCTAACATGTTGTGCACGAAAATATATCAACTCGCCAAAAGATGTGCGGGCAAATTTAAAAGTAACATTAAGTTTTTCGAACTTGCTTGGCACGCGCACAACGCGCACACCGTTAATATTGCGTAAACACTATCAAAAGTAAGCGAAACGTACAGAAATATAATTATCTCCTTAAAAATATCTGTTAGTTTCAAAGGATATGCTAAAAATATATTTCATCGAGTAAATATAGAACATTGCAGTGATATATGTTAGATATTGTAAAGTTTAATAAATGTATGTTTAACTGCCCACAGAATACTATCCGTAATGGAAACGAGCGAGGTTGAAGATCCTTCGGCGGTCTTTTTAGAATGCACGAGATTTTGGGTGCAACGCGTGTTTGTCCCAATGCTGGTTATCATCGGCGTGGGCGGGAACATTGTCACGGTGATGATATTAACTAGGTAAGAAAGTATTCTCGCATTACGTTATTAGTAATAAACACTTTCACATTTATGTAGAATAAACTAGCGTCTAATTTTATGTATTTTTAGGAGACGAATGCGATGCACGACGCACATCTATTTAACAGCTTTGGCCGTGGCGGATTTGATATATTTGTTATTCGTTTTTGTCCTATCGTTTGAACATTATTCCAACATACACGACGGGCGATTCGTGTTGTATTGGCGGTTTTATGGCATAACGCATTGGTTATGCGATGCGGCAAGTGAGTTTTTCACCGAAAAACGCTTAAAAATAAATGATATACTCACAGAATACTTCTAGGTAGCACGTCAGTGTGGCTCATTGTATCCTTCACGGTGGAAAGATATATAATAGTTTGTCATCCAATAAAAGGCAAAGTGTACTGTACGGAAAACCGAGCAAAAAGCATAATAACAGTGATAAGTCTTCTCTGTCTGTTATCAACCGCATCTACAACATTCGAGCATCAACTTGCAGTAAAAGAACACTGCGCAGAATATAGCAATGTGACTCAATCAGTAGTGAACGACACGTACCTTTCTCCAAACGATATCAGTATTACCCCACTGTCGGAAAACTTCGTGGACGATTGGGAGGAAATGCAAAGCGATCAATCTCAACCGCAATCGCTGCAACATCTCATCGGTAATTGTTCCTGCGTCAGAAAAGCCTACACAATTTATACCGAAGGCACCGATCTCAGTCGCAATGTTACTTACACAACAATCTTCTACTGGTTTTCATCCATCACATTCGGCTTGTTGCCGTTCGTGCTCATCGCAATGTTCAATAGTTTTCTAATCGCCGCAGTCTATCGATCAATGCGGACGAGGAAAGCGCTGACCAGCGCCGCAGTACGAAAATATAAAAGAGTAATGGGGTGGCGATAAATTTAATAACGCCGGGTGTGTTTTAGGAAAACACCAGACAACGACATGAAAACCGCATCACTATATTACTCATTGGCATCGTTATATTATTCCTAGTTTGTCAGACACCCACAGCTGCGTTTCTAATTTACGACGCGTTGGACACCACCGAATTAAATCGGAGCGGTGAAAATATTAAAAGAGGTTAGAAATTAATTGCGCATCTAATGATAATACTTCAGACTCCGGCAATCGCTAGTCTTACTTAACAATAAAAGAATTGAAGAAAATTTTTATTGTTCCATTGGCATCAGATTTCCGATATCACCTAAAAGTAACCTGAACATAGATTTCGCTTATTTCTTTGTTGAATTTGAGTAATTCGCCGACATCAACAAGATTCAAACTTGCTACCTTAATCGTCGATTCTTGTACTATTAAGTAAGTCTGGCGATCGAGATATAACCTTGAAAAGCTATTAAGGTCTATTTTTGGAAGGAGCAGAAATTGAAGTAATAATTCATCATTTGCAGGGCTGGGCAACATATTCAACCTATTGATCACGCTGAATGCATCCTTGAATTTCCTAATGTACTGTGTACTGTCCGCCAATTATCGCAGCACGTTTCGCTCCGTGTTCTGCACGAAAAAGCTGCATCGCGGAGATGCGGCTTTCTCGCGATATTACCGCGAGCGGCAGACGAACACGACCGGCTTCCGTCGCAATCAGAGCGAATATCAGCGCACTCCAAGAGGCTTGGAGGTAACTATCTATGTGTTTAACCACGCCGCCTATGTGAACACCTTCAATGTGTGCATACGGGTGTGAACGCCGCTGATCCGATCAATCGGCCGGATTGGGGACGCGGGGCGAGAACTAGCTAGGCTCATAACACGATTAAACGAACGCGCACTCCAATACCTTCGGCGGCATTCTCATCGCATCTTCTTTACGTCTTCCTTTTATCTGATTGGTAATTAAACATTGCATTTCTGTTTTTTTTTTGTTGATTTTTGCTTGATTCGCATTTTTGGCGTGAAGTGATGCGAAGTATTTCATAGCAAAACTGGTTTTATTAAAACGCACGTTGATTTGTGTTGGTTATTAGATTACATCGTGTAATTTAGTTATTTTAGCAGATTAACTAATGGCGGCGGATATATTTATCGATTTTCTCATGGCATGCTCATGCAGTTTACGCTTTTTAAATGCATTAAATTGTTCTTAGAAGGAAATCAATCTTTCAATTTCGAAATAATTATATGATTTTTACTTTTTGTTTCAACTATCAGTAGTTTATTTAGATTTAACCCTAACTAACTAACAGTAAAGTTATTTCACATCATCAGTGCCGATTTCGCGGTTTGTGAAACTAGAAATTCGAATTTTTTCAACGTTTCTCCGAACAGTGCCGAAAAGGTCCGAAACGAGAGATTATTGTTGTAATTTTCAAATTTGAAAATGTGAATTCTACAATCTGCAAAATTGGCATCTTGCACAATTTGGAAGAAGATTAAAATCTGCAATTTGGTTCTAGTCTACCAGACACTCGAAATCAATCAGAAATCACGCAGTTTGTGCTTTTTAAATACATTAAATTCTTCTTAGGAGGAAGTCAATGTTTGGATGACCAACAAATTAGGAAAAATTGATGTTTCTACTTTGCTACAACTATCAGTAGTTTTACCTAGTTTAACTCGAACTAAGTAACGTTTAAACTTATTTGACATCCTCCAAAATTCACAGAAAGATTAAAAACTGCCATTTTGTTACAGTCCACCAGTTTAACGAGCATACCACGCTCAAAATCGCTAATGACAAGACCGATGGGACATGCAAAGTCAACAGATCTTGTTGTTTAACTTAAAGTAGCACTCCCACGCCGAGCCAGCGTCGGCGGATGAACAAGCCGACTTAATCACAACATAAATCATGCGCGACAACGCGTCGCGATTTGCATAATTTAAATTTATGCTTGCGGACTAATGCGACGCCAGAGTTCGTGACAAGTGCAACGTTGTGTGTTGACCGTTGACGATGTTTTCATAGAAGAAACGTGCATGGCGCGCAATAATAAATTGTATTATTTACACTGAAATAGATTTACCAATTAATTTTTGCTGCGTCCAGAAAAGCCGAAGCAAATTATGTGTCAGTTAAACGATTGTTGATTTTGTGTAAAGTGCATTGCATTGTATTAGAAGAATCTAGGCTTGGTAATAATGAATGTATCAATTACCGTATCAATTACACAAATATATATAAACGTGTTTGGTTCATTTAGAATTAGCGTATAGTGAAGTATTTGTTTGTAAATGTAATTTTAATAAACCAAAGCCTTTTTCTACTCATTCATTAGTTACAATCAAAGCACTTAAAGTATCAACACATTTTATGACTTTGAATTAAACATAATGGAAGAGTGCAACAAACATTTGGTTTGAGACTAAACCTTAAGTAATAGTTTGGAATTCGTTTGCTGAATATTTTAATTTGAGGGATTATGTCATCACACTTCAATGAAGTGTGGCTTGGGCGTAACTCGCGTATTTTTATACTGAATGAATAAACTGGGTTCGGCCAAATGAAAAAAGGCAAACAGAAACGAACTAAACTCATTATTTCTAGTTTCTTCCACGCAAAAGTGGTGGAGGCGCCGAGCAAAACCCTAAAATAATCAACATGAATCAACCGTATTACTGGCGCGTGTTGCGTCGAGATCTGCGCAAGGGAAAACAAATTTAAAACTAGTCAGAGATGGCACCTGCAGCTACCTGTTCCGCTGCGTGACACAAGCGATGCTAATCCGCATCCGAGTATACGAACCCGAACCGTTTCGAGTCGTACGAATCCCCGACACAGTCCGCCGAGTGCACCCACGCTCGCCTCGCGTCGGTTTGCGCAACTCGCCTTGCGTGCACATGCCTCAGAGTTCCAGGCATGCGCGAGACCAGCGTGCCCCAGGAACCTACGCGCTGACATTTCTACGGGACGCGCAGCCGATAATAGCGCCGCCGACTCGCGGCACGCTAAGTCGACGCTGCGACGGCGACCGAAGCGCGCGTGCCTTTTGCGATCTGAGCACGGTGTGCGCGCGCAGACGCCCGAGCTCTTTTTAGTAGTTCGCTAGTTTGATTGGTGCGCGCGGCGCGCGTAGTGTAATTGAGAGTGCGCGGTTTTACAAAACACCGGAGACTTAAACACGTTTTCCCCGAGTCCAGGTAAATTCGCCCGTCGATTAATCAATACCACACGATTTCTCATCAAGGAAATTATCTCTGCGCAAAATTTTGTGCACGAACTTTCGCTCGTTACTTGCCAGCCGAAGTATTTATAGAACCGCGAAGTTTAGATTTCATTTCATTTGTACAAGTTTTTCGAAATAAACCTGTTTCATATCCATAAAGCTAGTCTATAAAATTTATAAAATCACTAAAATGTCACTGGTTGCAAATCAGCAAATTAATTAGCAAAGTTCGTAAAGTTATTTTTTATTGCTATGACCTTGAAGAATGCTGTTACATAACGCCAAACGCCGTTAATTTATAGTTTCCTTAGCAAATCGCATTGTTTGAGTTTCACGTCGTTCGACGAAGAATGTCCACTCAACTGCGATATTTTCCATTAGCGAGTTCACTAAGAATAAGCGTTGCACAGAGTGCCTGACACAAAATACGTTCGAATTTGTTATGCAAATAAATTTCAGAACTCACCTCACGATTTACTTTAGACATACTTAAGTATGAACCACTCAATTGCACGGTTATTATTTTTTTGTTCTTATGTTCTTTTGCAGGACGTAAACAATGCATAGATGTGTCGATGAGCATGCCGCTAAAATTAAATTGCTTTGTATTTGTGTAATATTTTCGAGAATAAATGTGATCATGGATCATGACATGCGAATTGACCGCCGTGGAGAATGTTGTGCGCTGCACAAGGATAATATTTTTATTCACAAGTGCAACTGAATGACTTAGTAACCCGATAATAATTAAACGCGTTGAACCATTGCCAAGTGGAATAAGAATTATTTCGGGAGCGAAGACTGAGAGAACTTTTCTCTTTCTCTCTTCGTGTTATTTCTTTATAAAATCTTTCCAAATGTTGCACAATCGGTAATAAACCTCCGGCGTTCTGAATGTTTATTTCGATTATTTTGTGTGGATGAGAAAATGATTATGCACATTTGTTCATGCTGTATATGGAACAACGGACGCCGGACTGTACCAAACAGACAGTTGCAATGAAAAACGCGTATAAAATTAGGTCAGAGTAAACAAACCTTGTGTCGGCGCCGACTAACGTTTCTTGACGAAACGAGAAACGCACGAGACAGACTCACAATCAGCATCTCATATGGTCGTTCTTTTCACGCATTCGGACAAGCAAGGACACTGTACCTGACGGGAGACGACTATATTTGGCAATGCAACACGACGAATTCTACAAATTATTCAATAACGAGCGGATTCGTGCAGTGCGCGCTTCATGCCGGCCAGTTGTCGATAAAGTGTTCACAAGAGCGTCGAGTATTCGTGTGTGACGTGAAAGAATTGCGGCGACTAATAAGGACATCAAGAAAGGACGCCGGCGCCGCCCGGCGATTCCGCGAATATCAGTTTGCACTCGCGCGATTGATGAGTCAAGTTCATTTTGAGCCATGACACAAAATCAATTGTAAACAATGCCAAATTTATTTGCGAAAGGTTTAGACACTTGTGCAAATATTTGTATTAGTAAGCAAAGTATGAAAAGCGTAAGTGGGGCGATCGTATCGTGGGCGCACCGTCGATGGCAATCGACACATTCCGTTCGACCAACTCGTAAAACCCGTAAATGAATCCACCGCCAACCGGTCTCAAGTTCATTCATTACCAAGAAAAATCCACCTTGCTATTGGGTGTCGAGTGTAAGGTGTAGGCTGGCTTGATTCTATAGACGCAACGCTCACTCGTTTTCATCCGGCGTCGCCGGCCGATGCAAATAAGGCGATATCACACGCGAATAAGACAAATAATTAGTTTGCGTGCTCGTATAATACGAATCATATTCGAGCCACATTTGCATTGCGTCATCGTTCTCATTTAGTCGCATATTTTTTCCACATACCTTTAGCACGTCTCCTTCATCTCTCCGAAGAAGTAATGAAAAGTGGACAACCACTAGGTTTTCTCCTCGATTGAACAGATGTCGATGCGTGGGTGTTAGAGTGTTCTCACTGAATGTGACTAACTAAAAACAATTCACGTTTGCGTGTGTTTTTACGTTCGTCAAAAGTTAAAAGTCGAAAGTCGGTGAATTTTAAAATCTCCGCTCGCAAAGTTTGCAATTGCTTTGTTACAAGTTCAGAGCTTCTGGGTCCGCGAAAATCACAAACAGTAAAAGCTATTTTCGTGCGGCGCGCGTGCCAAAACTTATTTTGAAAAAAAAATTATAAATTAATTCTGTATTCGTTTGTTTTTAGGCAGGTGAGAATCGAGGCCGTCTGGTATCGTATTTTCGGTGAATTAGGCGTAAACAGTTGCGAATACTAAGGTATTGCAAAACGATAGCCTCGCAATCTCGGGGTATTATTAATTTTGTGAAAACAACACGCAAACGGAAATTTATTACAAAAAAAAATAGTTCAGCGGTTTTCCAAACCTACCAGCACATTCATAATGTAGGTGGGCTGCTGTCTTAAACGTATTGCAGTGAAACTGCTGGCCAATGAAGGCACCGATCTAAATTCAGAAACCTACTTGGAAGAACCGTTCAACGATTCCCCGCCGTTGTGACCTATATTACACGAATTGGTTTCCGTTTACTCCAAATGCCCAAAGATCTACGAAAGCCCGGGATCTTTTATAATTTAAACAAGCGCCATCTGGACGGCGTGCGCCATTGTGCGTACGCGCATGTTTTAAGACATTATACATTACGTAGTTACTTAATACTTCCGCAGATCTATTTAAAGATCACGAGTTTTGTGGAGCCGTGAAAGAAGACGGATGGAATGAACGGAAATCGTCATTTATTGCCGATATTTAAGCGCACGTGCACTCGATCAAGTAAATGTCCAAAGTGAATTCACGCTCCACATGCACCCCCTGAACTCCGACTAGGAATGCATCTTACTGGAGACTATTTGTTCATGATGAATTATTATTAATAGTTATTGTGAGTTGCTTGACGCTGAGTGAAATATTCATTACGAAACGCTTTCCAGATGTTAGGTACTTCAGTCAAAGGGTCTTCTTGGTTTATTTATCACACTACTGCAC
Organism: Ecitophya simulans; assembly: GCA_027574965.2. NCBI lineage: Eukaryota > Metazoa > Arthropoda > Insecta > Coleoptera > Staphylinidae > Ecitophya > Ecitophya simulans. Next base: position 17,621 of record JAODGE020023187.1, read on the forward strand.
ACGCTGAAAAAATGTCATTCAAATTTTAACAGTTTTTGTTTGTTATTTATTTTTGAGACTGTAAAACATCTACAATGTCGGGTTCAAGAGTTGAACGAAAAGAATATCAATCAATGCATACGAGCAGCAGTCGCACCTTGTCGCCTCAGAGCTACTCGCGTAATGGCGGCACACAATTTGACAACAGTTTGGACCATTTATTGGACGACCTCCAGAACACAGTGTCTCGTCCGTTGACAAACAACTCGACAAATAAAGTCTACAAGGAGTCGCGGGTACAGAAAACTTCTTCTGCGAAGAATCCGCATCTGATCACGGCTACCCCTGTCACCGACTACACTACGAACGATTCCTACAGCTATACTGTAAATAATTTGACGGGTGTTTATTCATCTATTGTTAATGTGACCTTGATGTGAATGCAGGATCCAGATGGAACTCAACATTACAAAACAGTCAATACCCAACATTATCATTACAACAGTAAGGGTGGCACTGACCTTCCCCCTGAAAAACTACGCATGCAGGACAACATCAATCAATTGGATTCGCTGCTGGATGATTTACAACAGGCCAAACATGCTGGTAATAAGCGAAAATCAATCTGTAAGAAAAATGAGAAATTTGATGTACGTCCTTCTGTAGATACTATTATGGGTGTAAATGCGAACAACAATATTATTCAACATCAAGCTGAATATCACAAGAGTAAGAGCAGTAGTGGTAAGACCGTCGTCGAGCGCGTCGTACCCAGTTATGGAGAGAGGACGAGGTCATTGGAACGCAACGAGAATCGCTCCCAGACCTACCACCACAACGAAGGTACGACCCATTTTGTTACCAATGAATGGTTGTGTTATACTTATTTTTACTTTGCACTGTAGGTAGTTACGGTGACATTAAATCGCTGCGCACACGCACTCCTTCACCGACTTTCACGAGGAAGGTCAACGTGCAAGAGTATCCGGTCGAGGTGATAGAAACCACCAACCCAGACATCAACCCGCAAGTGCTCGCCGGTCTAGATCCCGAGATTTTGCCCAGCGGCAACACCAAGGTCACGACCACGATCAAAACTTACACCTACGAGATTCCCGGCAACGTCGATCCGGACGAATACGTTCAGAAAGCTCTTCACCACTCGGTGAACCAATATCAAAACCAGAGTAATCAACCTAACCAAACTATCACCACCCCAAGCAAAAGTTTCATCTACTCGAGCAAGAACAACGAATACGCATCGAACACTAGCTCTCTGACACGTTCGGCTACTCGTCCGGTCACGCCAACGAGCCCGCACTCTGATCGCAAAGTGATTCGGGAGACCATCACCACAAAGAACTATCATCCCGACAATAGGATCTACACCGACGCCGATGGTAAACGTACGTACATTTACAACGAGGTTATCAAGACTAGAGACTACAAAGACTTCAGCCCTGGAAGTCCCAGTGGACGTTCCACTCCGATTCAGCAACAACCGGTACAACATGTCTCTAGGCCGCACACGCCGAGGAATGATACCTATCACACCAGAGAGTATCATACCGAAACTGCCACTCATCGTAGTTCTAGCCGAGGACCACGTGAGGATTCTCCTGACAGGACCAGTCTGCCGCCGGTAACGACGACCATTCATAAGTTCGATTCGATGTCCAACTTAAACGCGCGCCAATACCCGGACGTGGAAACGTTTGATCCAAAACACGGCCCGAACAACGGTAACGTCAGTCCTGTACCACAATATCCGGTGCAGATGTATCCAGAAGAACCAGAAGTGAATATAACTTACAAATACCGCTCGACTACCAACACCACGAACAAATACAACACCGAACGATATGACAACGAGCCGATTTTGCCTAGAAAGTTTCCTACCGATGAGGTGGAAGGTCCTCCAAAGCGTTTGGATGATTTGATGGCAAACCTTGGTCAGGAGGTGCGATCGCAAACGATCTAACTTCTTAGTTAACCTAGGTGCCAATTATTTATTTTCTATTTTGCAGCCGCCCACAAACGTTTACAACTCCGGCTGGAGTGCTCACGAGCGGGAAATGCAGGAACAGCGTAAAATTGATTCGCTGAAAGCCTCCCAGGAATACGAACGCAAGAAACAAGAACCGCCGTCTAAAAATATTACCGGCTCGCCTGTTTACTATCCGCCCGAGCATGAGATGTACGCGCACAAAGAGGAAGCCGCTTGGAAAGCGCAGGTAAGTCGATAAAGAAAAATTATAATACAAAGCTATTAGGCTAATTGGTATATTATTCCAGGGCGCCATGGCAAAAGAGAGCGGAAAGTATAAATACGAAGCGGAGAGCAAGAGTAAAAGTAAAAGCAGCTCTGGTGCCGCGATCGTCCCGGTTTGTTTGCCATTATGCTGCGGTCTGCCGTGCACCATCATCTAAATTATTTTTATTCTTCTTTTTTGTTTTGTAATGTAACAGTAGGTTCATATACAGTGTACTTCATCTTTATGCATCGGAAGGAAGATGTGTAGATATTCGCTTTTTATGAGTTAAGGTAGTGGAGACGTTAGGAAAATCCGAGAAGAATATCAGGTGCCATTTATTTATCTAATAAGGTTACTTATGAAAATTAGCTATTTACGTATTTATATCGACTTTATTTTTATTATCACCTTTATGTAATGTAACTACTTAACGCAAAAGTTTATCTTATTGTTATTATTGTAAATAAGAAACGCAACAGCAACCGTGTAACACCAGCGAAGAGGTGTTCATCGATGTGTCAGAGTACTACGAAATACTCTATTTTTATGAAAATTAGTAACTATTGATTGTAAGCAATTTTTCACTAATTCGTATTAACCATAATATGAACAGCAATGTTAAAATGTATTTTAGTACATTATTAATAAAATAATTTAATTTAATTATCGACATCGAAATCGCGGTGCTTTAAATATATCGATGCAAGGTTGCAGAATGTCGGTTTTTATAAGCCACACCCGAGCTAGGAGTTACACAGTTATAAGTTCATTGACCTGTTCATGTTCTGGTTCTGTTTAATGTTCCTTTTTATGCGGAGTGGCAAAAGCCAATTATTAAGCGCCGCCCATGAGATTTTCATTAAACAAGGTAATGACAATATAGATAATGCAGATTTCATGAACTATTAGGTTTTGAGCTTTTCTGCTATTTTATATACAAATAAATAACATTCATTTTAATTGAGACTAAAGTTTGATGTGAAACTAAACGAGACAGAACAGAGTCATAATTATGTTGTTCTAATTAAGTGTCTATAATCGAATTATATTAATCTCTTTTTCTATCTTTACAATTATTTCGAACAACTTAAAGCGCATTCTCACTGCATGAATCAAACTGGATTTTCCTTTTGAGGTTAGTTTTGCCTACTCTACAGATCCTACACATTCATGCGTCTCGTGCATACCACATCAAACAGTAATTAAAGTTATTGTAATTCCACTAAAAATCTCAATATGTCAATGCTTCGCACAATAATATCTCGGTCAATCAACAAGCCAACAAATATTTTGCGTCTTTTATGTACATCTCTCACAAACGACGTCTCACAAACCGAATCTAAACAAGGCGGATACGCGAAAGCATTCACAAAATTTGAGAACTTAGAAAACGAACCAAATGTACCAGAAAAACCACAAACATTTGCTAGTTTATTAAAAAATTCGAAATTTGTTGATGTGAGTACAAATTGTTTTACAATTTAAACTATATATTGCTCACTATTGCAATATTAATTTTTTTTTGTAGTTGGGTGATCCTGAAGGTAAAGTGGTTTCTGGGAAAATTGTCAAAATAATTGAAGATGACTTATATATTGATTTTGGATGGAAGTTCCATTGTGTGTGCCCACGACCAAAGAAGAATGGACAGTAAGTTAACAGTTATTGTTGTGAACTACTTATTTATTGAATGTTTTCTTGGTTTTGTTACAGAAATTATCTGCGAGGCACTAAAGTGAGGCTTTTAATTAAAGACCTGGAGCTTTCTTCAAAGTTTTTGGGATATGAGAAAGATCTTACACTTCTGGAGGCTGACTGTGTTCTATTAGGATTGTTACAACCATCAAGGGAAATTAATACTAGCTAATTTATAAAAATTATATTAATAGTGTTCAAAATCAAGACATTGTAAAAATATTGGGTTTTCAGAAAATAATGCACTTTTACTTATTGTTAGTAATTTGTAATTAGTTTGCATATAAAATTAAAATAATGAGGATGGGCCGGACGTAAATTATATGTCGACTTGGTTGTACATAGTCTGCATACATTGGCTTTATTGGAAACTAGGTAAGATTGATGTCACAATAAACAATTTTTTACACCATAAATATGGCGCATTTACACGAAATATTTTACAGGGCGTACATACATAATCCTAAGGGTCCTTACCTTTGTTAGTTTTCAATCAAGTCAATGCGGCGTAATTTCATAAAATTCAATCAAATAACTTTGATTACATAAAAGGTACCAACTTTGTTCAAAAAATTGCACACACATGATAGTTATTATATATGGTTTTTAGAAAAAAGTGTACATTTACTTAAATATTTGTTATTAATTAATTAGTTAGGATTTAGCTGTTAATAAAGGAGGTTTTCTTAAATAAGATTAAGAATAAGTTAGATTAAATCTGAAATTATGTGTAGAATTGGTTGCATATGGTCAAATCACATTTCATTCACGCTTAGTTTCCAATGTCATAAGTGCAATATTTATTCGTTCGGAGAATCTTCGAGGCGCGTTGCTGCATCCGATAACATTCTGGCATTTTTTATTTCGAAAACGCTTGTGGAATCATCAACTCGATAGAGTGGCAAAATGGCAGCAACCAACGCGCGCGCTTCCCTTTGCGGTAAATTGGGCCTAAAACCCTTAAATGTCGACAACATCATGTTTTATTATGCCCCGTTGCAAGGGGTAATTAGTTACACGGCTCTTTCTGTGAATGTTATGAATCCGTCTTTGGTCCTCAGGTAGGTCTGCAGCGTCTGTTATCGCATAAAAATTGTTAAATTCCAAATATTTAAGAATTGATATTGTCTAATTTTTAACCTTACTCTTATGCAACTTGCAGGCTCTTCCCCCGAAGAGACATCACGAATGTGTTGCTCGCCCATACATTGGTCGGCGGCGGTCTGTACTTGTACAACCGGCCGCATATGGATAATTTGACTAAACAAGAACGCATGATTTACAGGTAAACAATTTCACTTATCATGAATAAATGACTTGAATATCTTTTGGTGCAGCATATTTGGTTCAGTGACATTTTCCTTGGGATCAGTGTTGATGTGGGCCATATTGAGGAGCATTGTGCCTCAAAATGTTGGATTATGCACATTATGTGGAATTGGGTCTGGTTTGGCCATGCTGAAAATTGGAAGGAATTATATTCATCATGTGGACAGTCTTGCAGCAGATAAGAAGCAGTAAAAGTATTCTGATTTGTCTCAAATGTAATCATCGAAGAAATTATTGTTTGTTTTGTTACTTGTAGATATTAATACCAAATTAAATTTTGTAACATATTTACTCTCATTCATGCTTATCATGATAAAACATTTTATCATATCATCAAAATTACCAAGCAATTTCTAGTGCATTTGCATGGTAACTATGGAATGTTAATGGTTTTTAACATTAAAGCATGATTATAAAAATTATTGGCAATTATACAGACTTTCACTGTTTTTAGGACTTTTGCACTAGATTCAGGTTCAATGTGCATTAACTTTGTTTTAAAAATTCCTACCTCAACTGATTGTGAGATTAATTCGGTTCTAACAATATTGAAGGTTTCCGACGACTTGCAGTATTATTAGTGGAAGACGATAATACTTTGAAGTATTTTTTTTCAAGGTTTTTTGAGTTTTCTTTAAATGTTAAATAAATACGTTGCTTCACGGGTTAATTTGGTTAAAATGAGTTTTCCGCCAATAGTTATTAAAACCACAAAATTTTAATGCCATTTTTAGATAATGGGATAGTTGTGTAGTCAATTTCTAGGGAGAAAATTCCAACTTTTTTTTAACTGCTTTAAAAAGTTTAAAGTTCAGATTTTTTCGTTAATTTTGTCAATATTTATTTCACTGTTATTGGGTTGAGTAATAAGTAATGAGCGTTGAAAGTAAACATATTTCGCCACAATTTGCTAGAAATTTGACGAAGTGTACGTAGTTTACCATTTGAAACCACATTTTCCTTTCAGCAATCTTGACATCTCATTTTCTTAACATTCATAACCTTTAACAATGAGGAGGACCTCTCAAATGGTCTATTCAACTTTTTCGAATTTTGCTAGCCGTTTTCTGGCAAAGGGGCATGGACAAACTAATCGAACGATGGGAAGAGATCGTTGGCAATAGCGAGAATACATAATTGACTAAATTGTTGTTATATTGAATGAGGAACAGTCGAATTGTTATTAAAGGAAGTAATGTTCATTACGCAATCCAATACATTCCTTTTTTTCTGGAATTTTCTTTTCGAGTGAGGAAAAATGTGGTCGATATAACGCTCATTACTTATTGCGTGGAGTAACCCAAGATTTCATTAAAAACGTACTCATTTAATGAATTAAAAAGCAATATAGTGAATGATAAAAATAATTAAAAACGCAACAAATTTCGAGTGAAATCCATCCAATTTGTTTGAACAAAGTACTAGAGAGGACACATATTAAATTCCTGCTTAATTCCACTTTGATTTTCAATGCAGCGGTGGAATTTCCCGCTGCATATCTGCATTCGGGCAAGTTAATGCAATTGGTTTGATGAACAATGCATCCAGCAATTTGTCACCCACGCGCGATGTGAGGGGATAGCATGGGCAGCGCGGACGCAACGTAGAACAAAGGTAGCAACAAAAAAGCGAATTTGACACAAAGGACGAGCCAATTAGCGATCTTTTTATCCATCTGATTTCTACTGCGCGCTATTTCCAGGCGAAATTGCCACTTCAACGGCATCAGCATCAGAAATGAAAGCAGATTATTTGTTTTTCATAAACCGAATGCTAACCATTGAATGGTTTCATTTTCCAGGTAAATTTAAAATGAATTTTGTAGCAATAAAATTCTACATTTGCACCATAAATTTGAACTTACGACGACATACTTTATTGCATTTGATTACAACTGTAATTTATAGAAAGAATATTATAGAAAGAAATTTCCTGCGTCATGCTATTAGCTTCCATAGCCGGGCTTCTTCATATTAAAACATTTTAAATATTTTTCACTACAAATCGTTTGTTTCGTGTTATTGTCTTTGGAAAAATGAAAAAAAAAAACGAGGGAAGCTTTTCAGCTGATTCGGGAGCGCCAACTTGATGGACATTTCATCGCGCTGCAGGGGTAGCACACAGCGTTTCGAAGCATTCCCTCGCACACACAACCCTAAAAACAAGTTCCACTAGTTCTTCCAGTTCCAGCCGGTGCTTCCCGTTCGTCCTTCTTCGGCAGCGTGGTGGAGTATTGATCGCCGAAGAAAATATGAGCACCCTTCGTCGTGTTTGTCCTGCTCTTTCAGCGAAATCCCAACACACTCGTGCATTAAAAGCGTGTATGACGTGGATGGATGCGGGGGCATATTTATTTTTGATAACAAGTTTGTTTTGAACTGTGCAAAAATATCCGAGAGCGAAAAAATATTTCAAAGTTTCTTGGATTCTAATGGATTCTACCTGAATGTTATGACCTAAAACATTGAAAAATGTACTTGCCTAATATGCCGAACAAATGTTTTGTACAACTATTCGAATAGATAACGATCACGTTCAAAAGGCGAATGTTTTTGTTATTTGAACCGATATTGATGTAAAGCTATTAATGTTGCTTGACGTAAGGAATGAAGTCATTAACAATCTGAATAATTTAGAACAGTCATTAGGGCAGAGAATTTGCTATGCTCATTAATTAGTTTTTTATATACTATAAATTATTATTAATTTTCAAAGAGATATAATGATTTAATCAGAAAACTGTAGGGAAGTTTCTTAGAATTCCTTATTTTTCTGAACAGCATGGTATTAATAATTCTCGATAGGTACAATAGAAACTACAAAAATTATGCTCTAACAGGCATTAAGTGGGGTGAAAGGATATTATAACGTAAATAATTAGGTTCTTTCGTCGAAAAATTAATTATTGGAGTTTTCAGATTACCATTTAAATTAAATACAAGTTGAATTACAAGTTGAACTAAAGTTGAATTAAAGTCGAGGAAAAGGACTCGACGGCAAGAAATTAATTGTATTGCGCGTGGAATGTGATCAATTACATATGGCTCAAATTTTATTCTTATTGTTTATTTCAAAGGACGACGTCAACAAAATGAGTGAAGTCTAAACATTGTATCTTAGAAATTACACCGACATTTGATGCACATTACTACACATCTCCAATAACAACCAACGCGTCGTTGTTACGTTAGATACGCTAGAAAGTTAATGAAAAATGAGTGCTGACAGCAACGTTTTTGATCATGTACGTAAATGTTTAAAGAAAAACAATTTTGTTCGTATTGTTTTTGTTCAATGTTCGAAAATAACAAAATGGCGGACCCTCGACATTTTATTATCACAATCTTAGCTTTTGAATGCGTCCATCTCCAATAGAAACTAACTCGCCGTTGCTACGCCAGATTCCTGCTTGAATTTGTTCCCCATAAAACTGAATACAAGTCATATTCTCACAGAATATTTACGATCTCCCTCGTCTTTCTCGGTTGCAATGTGTCATGTCTCTTGTGTCTCGCGATTGGACAGACATCAGATGCAACTGTAGTCTGCACCGAGCACAGAGTGCCGGGGATAAATGTGGGAAACTGTGTTTTATCCATCACACTCAACGCCGCGTTAGGTGTGAAAACGCGCCGAACAAAAGCGGCGCACAGCTCGGACATCGCATCGCGTTGATGGAATGAATGATGACGGTTGCGATGGTGACGATTGTCGATGCCGGGCGTGCGGACAACGCCGGGGTTTTTGATAAAGACTGCCCGATTGTTCCGCACGAACGAATTGCGAATCGTTCAAAATTCCACGCGCATTCATGGCGATCGTAAACACCGTAAACAACGCAGGCTTTGGCCGGGATTATCAAAGCAGCTCAAGTATTGCGTTTCGAAAAAGCGCGGTTTACCTTTGCAAGTGCAACGTGAACAAATAAAATACGTGCCTATTTTTTATATCGTGTAAAATTCGGGACATTTGTCTACAGGAGATATCAAAACATCTGTATTATACTCTCTAATCACACGTCCAGCGTGATATTTTAAGAAATACAAACATAACAAGGAAGCATTTAGTAATCAAAGTTTACCCAGAGATATTAATACAGGTGGCAACACAATAGGCGTTCAAACCTTCTTGGCGTACGAGCTGGATGATATTAATCTCTGTGACTTCTAGCATGTTGTATTAATACATATCTAATACTATCAAAATGACCAATACAACGCCGATTTCAATTAGATATTACAGGTAATCCTTCGTATATATGATCAAACATCGTTTATGTAAAAACAAAAGCTGCCGAAGTGCACGTTCTGCATAAGTTGAAACCGTTCGAAACAAAACAAACACGAAGCGAGAGCAATCAGAGCCAATCTATACAACAAACAAGAAGCAGACGGATCAATCAATGCCTAATGACTGTACAGGCGCGTGCACATGTGCCCAAGGGAGTAGGGAAAACTCGCCCTAACGACGCCATCCATTCATCTCCTTCCTATCCAGTTTCGGCTCGCACGCACCTCACAACACCGTTTCATCTCTCGCAGAGCGCGAAAGGGGGACGCGCATGTAACAAAATTCGCTTATGAAATGTGCTCTGTATACTAGGCTCACGGCCAGCGCCCCTATTTATTATGAACCCATTTAGGGTGGCGCCGAGTGCGGAGATTATCGGAACGCAAGTCGGGAAATTCCGAAGAATAAACGGAGCTAATCTGAAATATTAACGCCATCTATTATAAGAAGTAGCAGCTAATTTTGTAAACGTTGTCAGGAAGGTGTTAACTTGTTAACTAGATGTATATTCTCGTCTCTCCTGAAAATTGGGTTCTAGAACAGAGGAACATTTTCTAATTAGATAAAAGCCCGAATAATCCCCCAAGACACCAGGTCCCCGATCAATTTGGTCATTACCATCATCGAAGAACGCGCGTTCCGACGCTACAATAACTTGTCAACAATGTATTCAATTACGTCGGACATGCTATGTTACATGTTGCGCTCATAAACATCGGCACGAGCGCGCGCCAGAGCATTTATAATAAATGTTGTTTCAATTCAAAGCGCATGAAACAATGACGTGCGATAGGCCCGCACAATCGATATTACTTACAATCGGAACGACTTGAAATGAATGTTTCGAGCGTTGTTCTTGTTTTGCGCAGTTCGTATGACAAATGATGGTGGAATCGATACGTTTGAAATATTTAACACCTGCTCCAAGTGCAAAGTGTTTAAAATGTTCAATAATTCATAGTCGAATCGTGTCGAAACGTCGAGTTTAGGTTCGAGGTTACGTCAAGGAGTATCCAAGGAGCTAGTTAGGACATTTCGGCGAGGGTTTTTCGTTCGTCTGTCGCTCGACGGAATCAATATGTCAATTATCGCTTTCACGCTCCTGATCACTTTGTGGTTTTCGCCGAGGGATAGAATTCTGAGCACACCCCAGTGACTCGCAGTTGCAGCGTCAATTGAACGCCCAAGAAGGGTGGCGGAGTGTCGATTCGTTCCGCACGCACTTGCGCCCCCCCATTTCGAAGAGGGAGTTTTCATGCACTGGGGGCCGACGTTCCATTGTTCTTATACACTTGTTCTTGATCTTGTTAGCCACAGCCACCCCCCTTGACACATGCCTAAACATCGGATTGCAAAAACACGCGCGACTTTACACGCAAGAGGAGCGAGATTTTGGTCGCGTGCTATTAATAGGTATTACGCTTCGAGGTTGTTTTGAGCGTGTTCCAATTTGTGGTATTTGTGGCTGTACACTTCTGCTGGAATGTTAAATCTAGGTATGGCTCTCTTTGTTTTCTGTTATTTTTCCAACGCTCGAGTGGCTTTCCGTATAGGGAACTATTTGTGCTGTCTGGGATTTTAAGGTCTGCGGGTTCTGCTGTATGCCCTTCGTCATTGTGCACAGCCGTGTTGAACACGTAATGGTCAATTAACCTCGCAGTGTCAAGGCTGCTGGCTTTGCGTTCGTGCATTGAAGATGTCGAGCGCGACGACGACGAGCACGGCGGCGGCTCAAAATTCGGATGCGTCCGAAATTTTGCTTGCCGCTGGAGCGTTTTTCTTACCCTTGGCATTCGAGCGTGCGCGCGCGATTGGAGGATGCGCCTGGACGTGGGGTGAAAATTCCTGCAGCGAATGGGGTCGTTTCAGGTGGTTTTCCCGAAACGTTCGGCTGCGTTCGGCTGTCCTCGGCGTCTCTCTCTCTGCGCTACGTCGTAGCGTGCGCGGCTTGGTGAATGCGATCGCGGATCGCGGAGCGGCCACGGCGACGTAACACGGGCAAGACGCGGCAGTGGCAGTGGCTCTAGCACCGAACGCGAGTACGTTGACTCGATTATTGCAGTTGGAGTCGCGCGGCCAGCGAGCTGCGGTGGTCTACGCGAGTGCGCCGCGGCTTCGAGTCGTGCACGAAACGGCGGACGCGCGCTCAAACCGCTGCCACGGTCGCAGACAAAGCCGGCTCTCCGCTCGTCGCAGGATTTGACCGCGCTGAATAGTGATGTGCGGCCTCGGCCGGCCGTAAATAAATAAATCGACGCGCGCCGCGGAAAATGTCCTGGTGCTGGGGGGCCGCCGGCGGGTGCAACTTCGCGAGCGGCGCTGACGAAATTCTGTAACATGAATAGTGACTGTGGCGTGTCGTAGATATGAGTGCGGCGCTGCCCCCCGTGCCCGATTTAATCCCCATCTCGGTGCTGCGGAAGGGCAGCAATCGTTCGAACAGCGCGAGCAGTGATTACAGTGGAAACTACACGCCCAGCAACAATGGCACCTATTACGACGACAGCGTCGACGGCGCCGACAGCGGCGACGGGGGCGGTGCGATCGTGAGCAACAACAACGACAGCGACTGCGAGGAAGACCTGCAGGTGAAGGAGTGCGCCCCCTGCGGCTCGACCCAGTGCTCCGGTGAGGTTATGGGAGAGCAGCGCTCGCGGCGGACGAAGCAACCAACGGCGGCGGAGGTGATCGATACGCCACGGTCACGTGGTAGGGACGGCGCCGCCCCGGGAGCGTCCCGGAAAACCGAGCGGCATCGTAAATCAGACAGGAGACGTGATCGTGATCGGGATCGGGAACGTCGTAAACGCTCCAACTCGTCCAAGCGACTGCATCACAACAACGCCGCCGCCGCCTCCGATCCGTCGTCATCGCATGCCCATCACGCTCGCGCCTATTCTTCGACGTCGTCGTCGTCGTGCAGCGAGGCCACCGCGTCGTCGCCGAGAGTGAATCCGATATTCGTGTGGGTCCGGCAGAAAGACACTCACATCGTGGAAGTTAAATGCGAAGATTACGACAAGCGGAATCGGATTCTGCTTACAAAGACCGCGCAGGGATGGCGGGCCATTCCGCGCACCGAGACGCTGGCGCCCGCTCTCCAGAAGGATGACGCGAGCGGCCGCTACTGCAAGAAATCCAAGCGACGCAGCACCAGCCGCCCGAAGCGGAAGTCCTTCGGCGTGCAGGTCGACGAGACTGAGCTGTTGCCGACTTCCGAGCCGACATGGAGCGCGGACGAATCGGAAGTGACGTGTGATAATCCGTCGTCTCGCGACGATCGCTCGCCGCCGCAACTCACGTCGGAGCCGGATGTAAACAATCGGGAGTGCAGTGCCAGTGCCGTCAGTGCGGATGCTAGTGGCTGTGCCAGTGCGCAGGATGATTGCCAAAACAACATTTCGCCGCTGGACAATCTGCTCGCTGTCGCCGAGCTGGAGTTCAACCAGCAGATCGAGGCGGAGCGATGGGAGACGTCTAACAAGTCCAATGGGCCGGAGGATTTTGACATGTTTATCGAGTCCTGCAACGCGTCCACCACCAACGGCGATAAAATAAACGACGACGAGGAGTGCGAGATTGACTATAACGACGAGGATGACAATAATCTAGCTATGGACGATCTGCTTAACCGACTAGAGCAATCTCTGCAAAGTCCCGTCAATCTGCACTCTGACATTGACAACATAATCAAACATGATCTCGAGACCATAGCTCAGGAGGACGAGAAACCACATACACCTCAAGCGCCCGAAGCTTCCCAGGTGGTTGATCAACCTGTCGAGGCGCTCGAAACACCCGAAAAGGTGCCTGAGGAGCAAAAAGCGGACGTAGATATTTTCCTCGCGCTTAAGGAGGAAGCGGAAGTGGAGGCGGTGCAGGAAGTGGAAGAAGTCACCGAGATAGAGCCCAAGCCGGAGGTAGACACAATCGAGATTGTTGAGTCGTCGGTAAGTCTCGCGGGAAACGAGGGATTACTTGCGAGGCGCCTGTCAGATCTGCCAGAAGCGCCGGAAGACGTTGTCATTCCGGAAGAACCCGAATCGACGGAGGAAACGCCAACTGATTTAAGTGTACACACGACAAAACCCGATTCCGAGGAGGACCTTGTTCCTACAGACCTGAGCATACCAAAGTGTCCGTCTTCTCCTCGAATCGAATCGAAGCGGCCAGAGTCGCAAAATTCCGAGACGATGCAATCCCCTCAGCCCAGCGGCATCCCGGCCGTACCCCCATCTCCCGATTTGTATAGTGCCAATAAAAACAATGCCCAATCAACCAACAAGTCCAATATTTACTTGGAATCGTTGCTCTCCCCTACCAAAGACGTCTGCGTGGTGCCAGAGAAGGAACCGTTAGATTTGGGCAAAGTCAGGGAGTCGGATAGTCCCAAAGTGACGTGCTCGCAGGAAGAACCACCCTCTAAGAAAATAAAACTCGAAGACATTACGTTAAAAACCCTCCTGGACTCGGAGAGCGGAAAAGAGGAGAAAGGGCAAGTTGCGAATGTAGTTGAAAATAGCGCTGGGGGCAATAATAAAAACAGTAATAATAATAATAATCCGATTGATACGCCGCGATTGTTAGAACTGCTCACACAGGAAGAAGAGGAGATGGATCCGGTAGCGCAGCTGAAACAGGTATTGAGTAATACCACATTGAGCATCCCCGATCCGATGTTGATTCCCAAGGACAGGCTGAGTCAAATTCTGTCTGCCCCCGCCAAAGAGATACCAAAATTGCTAAAGCAACGACCAGAATTACGCTTACCGGAAGCTTTAGCGTTTCCTCATCTGCTCCAAGACCCCGACATTCTCGTGATAACTCTCTCGCAATTAAAACTTATCGTCGAGAAACAGAGTCAATCTTTGCCGATGGTGGAGAAGGAAAATTCCGTTGTGGAACGGGAGAAGGAACGGCCTCCTGTCGAGAAGGAACGACAAAAAGTCAGCGCGCTTTCGGACCGGCGAAAATTGTTGACGCCGCCGAAGGAAAAACCACCAGTTGCTAACGAGCCTAATAGGGAGAGTCGGGAGACTATGAAAGAAAAGGAAGCCGCAAAAAAGTCGAAGATTTCAGAGTTGTCGACCGACATTGACGCTGCGACCAATGCCGCGTTCTCGCAAATGATGTGGTTGCCCTACCTGAACCAAATGGAGGCAATGAACAACCCGGAGTTTTTGAAATTTCTCAGCTCCATGATGCCGGGATACATGCCTTCGGAGATGTCGCACATGATGCGGCCGTTTCCGCCACCGGCGTTTCCGCTGCCCCAAACCCCGCTGAATTACAACCCCTTGGAGTTGTCCATGTGGCAGGAGAGCATGCTGCAGCAGGCGCGGACGAAGTCTCAGCTGGAATTTTTAAACTCGCAGAAAATGCTGAGCAAAAACGCCATGGCGAATAGCAGCAATCCGTCGGCGATGAACAGTCTGCACAATTCGTACCAACACCAGTTCCAACAACCGAACGTGCCCAGATCTTTACCGCAGCAGTATCAACCGCCGCCGACCAGCCAACAAACGCCAAAGTATCCCAGTAAGAGCAAATCCTCTTCGAGTTATGCGCAAGCCAAGCAAAACACATATCATCAGAATCACTCCGCGCATCATCGCGACGCGGCCGCAGCGCAACGGAAGTACGAGAATGAGAAGTTGCTTCAGCAACAAATACAACAGCAACAACAGCAACAGCAACAGTTGCAGATCCAACGTCAGAAACAGGCGCAGGCTCAACAAGCCGAATTACAACGGCAGGAGTTCCTCAAACAGCAGGAATTGATGAAGCAGCAACAGGAGCTGTACCACAAGCCAAAGGTCGCGTGCAAACCGTTTGCGAATTTAGTCCAACCGCATTTACAGTCCCTGGGGTTGTTTTCCGGTTTGACGACGCCGCCCTCTTCTATGCAACAACAACTCAATCACCAGCAACAGATGGAACAGTATAGATTGTTTCAACAACAACAGCAGTTCCATCAACAGCAACAACACGCGCAACAGCAAGTTGAGAAACGAAACAGGGTAACGCAAGGACCAATTGACCTGTCTGGTGGCCCGCCGACGGGCAAACTCAAAGTGAAGCAGCCGCAACATCTCGTCGATCCGAAGAACGCCGCGCGGTTGTTGAAATACGACGACGTCGCTGAGGTCGGCAGCACGACGAGCAGCATCGACGAGATGCAGGAAGCGCAGAAACATCTTTGGCATCCATTATTCGGCAAGTAAGTTTTTTATGTCTCTCTCGTGCACACGCCTCGCGACGCTCGGAATTTTTTGGCGCGGTCATTCGAGCACGACGAGGATTAATTAATAGACATTCTGGTGCTCTGCTCATTGCAGCCAAAAAAGCTACGCGAGTCCATGGAACTGGACGACGGTGACCGCGGCGGGCGAATAACAACGACAACCGCCTCCGGCTCAATGGAGGCAACAGGCGCTTCCAACCGTGGTCCCATCATCGCAACAATCCGTGACCGTGGGACCAAGCGCGCAGGAAGCCCTAGCGAACAAGAATATGGATCTGTTTTCGGGATTCGACTTTGACTTTCTCTCCAAGTGAACGACGTGGCGGACAAAATGGCGTCCGATCGGTACGCATCTTTTTCACACTCGTAATGAGTACGGTAAAGCGACGGCATTGCTCGTAACGTGCACAGCATTGAACGCGATGGTTTGGGAGGCGAGCGGTGATGCGGCGATCCTCTAAAGTTACACGAAAACAAAAAAAGGAAACGACGTACTTCCGCGCGACCGGCCAGTTCCGAATGTGAAGAAAAATCGATAGGAGAGCGAGTGCTGTAATACGTCAGACGGACGTACGATGACGCCGGAGTGCGCGGGGTGGGCGAGCGCAAACCAGGTCTCGCGAGGTCACCGCTTCCTATTCGGATCCGCGTTTTGTTCGACGTTGTCGCGCGCGCACAAAAATTCACGCCAAAAAGAGAACGCGCCGACGACGTAATTGAATGACGGAAATTGGATTAATGCGATTAGTTGATACGAACTATGTTTGTCGTGTGCCCCAATAGCGCCGGAAATGTCTGCAAGATATTAATGTTTGCCCAGAACGCGGGCATTGGATGATGGACGTGGGTTTTTTAAAACACGAGTTCGACGTTGCGGCCGCCATGTTGGTTGTGGAAAGCATTAGTGCTAAGGCAGTAAAGATAACCGCGCACGGCACTGACGCCGAACGATAACGAGAATGGCGAAAACGAACGGAACAAAAAATGCGCAGAGAAAACAAATTACAATGTTCCTCGCTGTACATACAGATAACGGATAGTTGTACATGTATCGATAAGACATTTGCAAGAATGCTCATTGTATCTATATATCATTTTTGGGATAAATTGGCAAAAATTTGCAGATGTGTAAGATAGGTCTTGTACATGTACCACGTCTAGATTCTAATGGTGTAAGATGTAAAACATCATAAATTTTCTTTTCTGAACAACAACCACTCTGAATAAAAACGGAATTTCCGTCCCAAAAGTAGATAGAGTGGCTTTCGAATGGCCTAGCTTGGCCTAAAACGTTTCCGTTGGATTCGTAACATACATTTTTTCGATCATGAATTTCGTTTCCTGGCACGGGCGTATCGTAAGACGACAACACTCTCAAACACAACCACAAAGTCGTAGGTATTAACGCATGTAACTGTAATGAAAACTTGTACAAAATAATTTAAAACGGAATGGACACGTTAGACAAACTAATCAATATTTTAGCTATGCCAATGACTAATTGATAGAGGCGCGATCAAATTGATTGCGTATTATACGAGTACCATAAGCGAGAATCGAATGAACTATTGATAAAGTATAAAACTATTTATATTATTAAATGATAACAAAAAATCTTAGCGAATTGATTATACATACATTGATATTCTAATAAATTAATTGAGGGAGATACTTTTAAGCGTCATAGGTAGTCGAGATATAAGGAAAACATGCAACAAAACGCATTTCATAAGTCGCCAAGTATGTAATTGACTAATTACACTCCTTAAACGATACGATTTTTCATACGGGCTTATAATATTCGATGAGTATTGATTAAACGCAATACATTTTTGGAAAATGTAAAGAATATTTTTGCAAAACGATCAGACATTATTCAATATTTGAATTTGTACATTCCCGGAACAAATTTAGGACTTGTCGCGCCGTTTGTTCTCTTTTTTTATGAAAGAGAATACTTGATCACAATTTTTCTATTGCAAATTATCATTTTTTTGTTGTTCAATATTCATTTTGTCAATATAATCTCAAAATGAATCGTTTTTATGGTGCGTTGACGTATTCTCTTGCATAGAATATTTACAAAGGTAACAAAACGGTTTCCAATTAAACAGTTACCGGATATTAATTGCCTCTGACATACCCATCGCTTTAAAACCAGACGTAGTCATTAACCAGGAAGAAACAATTAGCATTCCGAGAGAGTTTTGCATTCGCACACGCCAACTTACCAGAGCAGGCGTGAAATCGAAGCTCCGAAAACCGCAAAAGTTCGTCATTGCTACGGAGCTTTCAAATTTCTACGAAACCGTCAGGAACGCAAACAAATGCGGAACAAAGACTAGTTTCGAATGGCAAAGGAAAAACGTACATATCGCTTCGACTATAATTACGATTTGAACTTTTTAAAATGAAAAACGAGATGATAACCTAAACACGAACTGAGATATTATTGATATTATATTTATATTCGCAGACGTGCGCGCGTTACTAAAATCTGATCGATCGCTCGCATCGAAGATGCGATTTGCGAAGAATCGGAAACATCGGAATTTTATTAGCACTGATTGCGTACGATTAAAGTTCGGTACGATTGATGAGATTTTCGAAACGGACGTGCGCGGCGAGCATCATTGTATATTATGTAAATGTATAAATGTATTTTGTTGTTACTTCGTTGTTTGTCTATTGAGTTGCATTCGTTTCATTCCGATATGCATTTCGATCAGCTGATTTAGGTGGGAAATGTTTAAACTAGTTTAAAACTCTAAATTTAAACTCGCCCAGTTTAAAAAAAAAGTAATGTGTAGACAATAAACACACGACGTATTACAAATACAACAAAAAAAACAAACAAAACACGAATACTTATTATTCATTGTACTTACACGTGGATTGTGTGGTTTATTTTGCGGTTTCTGTCATTAGCGATTGATTGAAAGTTACACATTTCATGCATTGTTTAGTATTTTATGTTAACTGGACTGTTCAACTGGACTTATTTGAAATTACCGTCTAAGATTTTACCTAGATATATAGGAATATTTTTGTTACAAGAAATATGTATGTAATTGACTAATATGCAAATTGCGTTGAATTACTGTGAATCAAAATGGAAATAACTGGAAACTAAGAGGGACACGTTAATGTTATTAATGGACGTCCCGAAATCTGTCTAGACACAAATGTTTTCTTAAATGAATCAAAGCGATTTTAGTTCTTAGAACGATTGAAAACACTTGATAACATCGATACTCAAATGATACAAGGTGAAGGCAAGCCAACAAACACATAGAAACAAAGCTGGGTAGTTGTATTTGAAATATTGATGTTACGCGTTGTTTTTAATTAAATTCAGGTATTAATTTAACTTAACAAAAGTATATTAATTTAAACTTAAATATTAACGTATTATATAGTTTTAAGTTGTTAGTGATGTATTGTAATGTGTCACCAAAGATTATGTCGAAATTAAGTTGAAAACATGCGAGATATAATAGCGACGAACGCGAGAAAAGTGAAAATGTTCAAACGAAACGAATTGAAAACTAATATTTGTGTAACTACTGTGATGTTAAAACTACTATGTCTATAAATAGAAAGTACGCATACTTAAAAGTTAAAATGTACTTTAGGATATTGTAAACACCTGAAAAGAACTTCGAACACAATATACTACCATTCCTCTTGCTGAAAACTAAACACGTCATTAAACGACTAAAATCATTGAAACATCGAATCGCTTTCTGGTCGATTAGTATTTTAACATCACAATAGTGTTTCTATTAATTATTTACGACTTTGTTCGATTATATTCGATTGTTACCTATATTGTTAGTTATGCAGAGTTGATATGATGTGTCAAAACGATGGTGACGTATATCGATGGTCTTTTTCTCGGCACGCGTTTTGACAGTCGACAGAGTTTCGAGGTTAGAATTGGGGTTAGGTATTTGAATTTGGTTCCTGTGTCCTGTGCCGCGCCTAGATTGTACATGCATGTTCCATTTAATGTAACATTGTGTTTATTATTTATTCAGAAGCGAGGACGGCGAAGCGCGCGCGAAAACGTGCGAGTGTACCGTATCTGATGGTGAATCGTTTAACATGTGCGTTTTCTTTCGCTTCACAGACGCGCTCGACGGATTCGCCATTTACTATACATTGGGAATTTAATTGCGCATACGCCGTATGAATTCGAACCCAGAAATAATGAAAAGTAAATATAAGGAAATAAATAAATATATATTACCATTATAACTTACGGGGTTTTGCTTTCCTGTTGATGTTGCGTTCCAGGTTTCGTGTTTCGTCGCTTTACGCACACCCCTGATTCCATGTTTGCGTTCCAGGTTGATGCGAGCGAGCGCAGGTAAAGTTATTGCGTGTTTTATTCACTTTATTCTATTGCTTACTAATTCAATATATTTTCCGGGGCGTTTGTCAAGTTACAATGTTTTGCACTGCTTTTAACATACATTTTGATTTGATATTTTATATAACAAAACATGAAGTGACTCTACTAAGTTAAATTATTTAAAAAACGAAACTTGGAAATTGACAAATTTTAGACTTCGAGTAAGATTGTGCATTAAATCAAAGGCATATCTATATTTTGCTTTGATACTTTATATTGACCAGGTCAGAAACTGGATGTGGATAAACAAACCAACCATACCTTGTGTTGATGACACTCGGATCTGGGCGCACCGTTTACGTGCCAGTCGCAACGCTTACTTCGGTGAGCTCAAGTTGTTTGGACCCCCAAACACGGTTCCTCACTGAAAAGTGACTTCTTGACAGAACCTCAAAATGGTCTAAGTATGATATGGCCATATGGCCATTTTATATGTTATGTTTAAGGTTAAATTGGTAACGCATGAGTTTTTAAGAAAAGGAAACTAATATGAAGTAAGTTTAATGCTAATTTAAAATACAACCATAGTTGGCTAGGTCATAATATTAGTCAGTATATAAAACCATATTGTAGGTTATATTAAAAATATGCACGTTCACCTAGACACCCAAAAACAGCGAAAAAATTAACATTGAAGCAACACTAAATTAGAAATATTTGGAATTCTTTGTAATGAAATTGCTATTTCTGAATAAAAATATATTTAGCAAATGTTAAATGGTTCAAACTTTTGCAAGGTTCACTAATTTGAATTATTTTTTACGTTCTGCTTTATTACTGCCTGTGGTAAAAATATGCCCATTAACTAAATAATTATTTAAATTGGTTTTATTAAATTTACGTTATTACTGGAATAAATTAAATTTAAATAGAGAGACTAGAAATATGCACACCCATGTTAATGAATGAAAATTAATTTATATAATTAACCCGCACCGTTCAAATGAATTAAAATTGGAATTTTATAATTGTACGTTGAATACATAATTGATTTATTTTAATATTGTGTGGGTTAAGTGCGCAAATAACCAAACTAGAGGTTTTTAATATATTATAATCATAAATTGATAATTTTTTAGGTAGGTATTTTTTTGGTGATAAATTATGAGTATTTTAGCATTCACATTTTTTGTTGTCCTACAATAAATAAAGATGTCGATGCAGTAATAATAATACAATAATAGTACAATTTACGTCATAAAAATACAATAATTTATTACAAGTACAGAGAATATCGTAATGGTTGCAAAGGAAGAGACAACGTTAAGCCTAATCACGAATTTCGACTCAAGAGCATAACCACGGCCTTGATGTCCCTAGTCAAGTACAGATTCTGCATTTGCGCAATAGTTTAAGAAAGAGAGCAGCAACAATAATTATAATTTATTAACCATGTTAATTTATATGGAAATGCTATAAAATGATATCAAGAATAATTATGCGCAATTATTTATATATTCTTGATCTTATTCTCCTTCTCTAAAATTTTAGATTTTAGATTTTTAAAACAGTGAAGCAAATACCCAAATATGTTTGAATTTTGGCTTCAAAAACACTTGGATTTTTTTCAAGTATCTGCAAACGTGTTTGTCCCTCTTATGGGTACGCGTTTCTTATTTTGTATTTGCATCTTTGCGAGAACTAATTGTAAGAGATAGAACCAGGTGCAGTGGCGGTAGTAGGCTTTTTATAAAGGAATTTGTACAAGTAGACCTCCCATGACGCTTAGACGTTTTAATCCAAATCGCAACAATCTCCTGCTACCGTTCGGCCATATGAAGAGCCGATTATGAAGGTCCTTCTCATTGTTGAAAATTACGAGTATTAACAAATGCAGCCGACAATGTTTTAAAAAAACGAGCTTTGAATAATAGCACATTCTCTCGGACGTTAACTATTGCGCTTTATAACAAGTGCATCGTACAACAGAAATTAATTTTCCGTGACAATAATTCCAATTGCTTACGCGCCACGTTCTTCCAAGCAATTAATTTTAAGATTTCTAACTTGAAAATATGATGGCATTTCAGATATTACTGATAAGCGGACATTAATATAATTGCTCGATCATGAGTCTGGAATGATAGGCAAAAGAGCAAAAAAAAATCAATTATGTCCTTGAAATCCGCTTGATGCCTTTGTCAGAACTTGCAAAATTGCAAAACAAAACCAGAAATATTACCGGAATGATCATTACTTTGTGCCTCAACCAGTTACTCCAGTTGCTGCTCGCATCTTCACGAATATCTTGAGGTACTTTTGAAGCGGTAGGAATAATCACACTGGTCGCGAACAACGGCTCACCGCGTTTGCATGTAAATAGAGGTCTCTTCCCGCCCTGCCATTTAATTCTTATGGTAATCGACCCGCCATTGTGAAACACTTCGTCTGCGTTTCCAATTTGGTTGATTCAATGCCCGTCATTGAATCACTTTAAATTTAAATTTATTTCCTCGCTCGCTTGACGCGGCCACGGCCGAGGCGGACACGGTCGCTGCGGTATGAAGAGATTTTAAATCCGTGCGCGATGGAGTTCTTATTTAGACACGATTGGCGGGCGCGCCACGGCGACCAACACAACGATATCGCCGGTCGAAGCTCGGCGAGATCTCCAGAAGGCCAGGCGACTTGCTTCCAGCATTGAGTTCACGATTGTAATCTTCGAGTGTAAATGCGTCGGAGCCGCAATGAGAAGTCTTTCGGAAGGTCGAACTTTGACCTCCAACCACGTCGCGGTCAACGCTGATTCCTCTTACGATTGCAAGAATTTCACAGCTCGTTGTCAGTCGTTATTATAATTTTCAACTGAACAATTTTAATAAGCAGAAGAAATTATTTCTTTCTAATAGACGAAATATAAACACGATATTTGTGCAACAAAAGTAGGGCTATGTTGTGTTTGTCATACATTCTGTATGCGTTGCATATAAATGCATGTGTAACCGCTATAAATACAATACTTACAACCATACAAATATTATTTGAAAAGAAATAATTATTTTTTATACTTGATATTAAAGATTGTTTTTGATGGTCCACAATTTGCATGACATAAATTAGAAAAATACAAATATCAAAAGCATAAATAAATTTTTTACGCGAGCTGGATGAAAACAAATTAATTTTAGTCACTTCTGACTCATACCTACTGATTGCGAATTTATATTGCTGACATTAAAAGCTGTTTTTTAGGAAAGATATCGTTCAGGTACCAGACTTTAGCTACTTCATCAAAACGAGTAGCTCTATAAGCATAAACATTGCATATTATCGAGTGTCTGGCATACTATAATATTAACATAAAAAATTCAAAATATTATTTTGGGTGCGACACCTAGTGAGCATTGATTCAATCATTAGTTCTATTATACACAAAAGATGGTACTTTCTATTGCAAAATTTTATAATTTGTAAAATTTATATCAATTTTGTAGTAAATTTATTTTAAAAATAAATTATATTTATATAAAAATTAATATATATATATATATATATATATTGTATATTTACTAAAATAATTCAAAGTAAAGCAAGTAATTACTATTATATGTACTATTGCAATGACTAACAAATTAAAATATAAATAATACTTTATATTATTTTATTTAAATTGATTAAATGTTATTAATTAAATATCAAATTGTAAATTTGTAATAACATTATAATAATTCAACAAAAACTAATAAACTTGTATACTGGGTTGCCTATATTTGAGGGACGGCAACTTCTCTATCTCAATACAAATTCATGCGCATGACACGTATGATACGGTGTTGCAGGACGCTACTATAAACGGTTGCAGTGCGTGATGATTGGTCTACTCGATTCTACTGTTTTGCTGCTGGTTCGCCTGCTGGCTGTGAGCGCCGTTTGTTAGGTTGTGCATATACAGCGGAATCAATACATTTAGGTCAAAGAGTCGAGGAACTGTTCTATCGTCGCGTAGTTAATACATAAGTGCGCCGTCGCTTTGGTTGTGTAAAGATGAACGGCTCGCCAATGCTCCGACCGCGCACGAAAATCGCAAAGCTCCAGCAAGACAACTGGTAGAGGGACGCGCGCCGCCGACACGCTGAAAAAATTCGAAGGCGGCCGTGAGTGAACAACACACCGTCTTGTAAGTTATTTATGGTGAAGACGTAGTGTTTCGGACTCGAAGCAGACGTCGCGGCGTTTGGGTCGCAAACGAGGACCGCACCAGAAACGACGCGGTTTGCGGTGCGTGCGTGCGCGTTTATTTGCTTTGCGTTGGAAGGCCCGGCGCGGAATGGGCGAATCGGAAATGAAAATGGACGAGCAGCGCGCCGGCACGCCGAGCGTGGTGCGCATCGAGGACAAGAAGAGCGGCTTGACCGCCACCGACGGAGTGGTCGAAGTCGATGCCAATTCAAAGGCAACAACGAACGATGCCGAAGTTTCCGAAGAACGACACGACGAGGACGACGAGCAAGTTGACGAGATCGTGTTGAATGGAGACGAGCACGACGAGAATGCGGACGACTCGCAGGCAGAGGGCCTCATAGCTACTAGCGAGATCGTCGAGGCCGAGGCGGAGGTCGACGCGGAATCGCAAGTCGAGGAAAACGCGCAAATCGAACAGATCGAAGCTAGCGCACCGTTCTCGGAAGATCTCCCAGAGAGTGACGGCGCGGTGGGGATTTTGAAAACTAGCAACGACGTTGAGACTTTACACGTGGAGAACGAGACCGATAACGAGGACAAATGCGAGGAGTACGAAACAGTTACCGATCATGACGATCAGGAACATGAGCAGTTAGGACACGACGTTGAAATGGACGCTGAAGATGACGTCGACGCTGCGCAGGGGGGCGACGCGGATGAGAAATGTGATGAACTGGAAGATGATGACGACGATGTCGATAACACCCAACGGACTGAATCTGTCACTGGCAGCATTCTCGAGGATGCTTTGAAGAACGGCAACAACGAGAACAGTCCAGTGACGTAAGTAAATTGAACTTTTTCGTTCCTCGTCATCCTTTTCTGTATTTTGTCAAACATGGCCTACCAACCAACCAATCCCTGATTGCAGAATGCCTTGAGACGTTCCTTAAAGGTATTGTAAGCAATTCTAGCTCACTCTGATATATTGGCATCTCTCTCTCTCTCTCTCTAGAAAGGTAACAAGGTAAACCGTGAAGCCAGGGGTTGACGTACAGTAATTGTACATCTGTCGCTTTTTATAATAAGAATAAGTAACTCTGGCCACACGTGCATTGCTCTCATACTCATGCCTCATGGTCGTAGCCAGTCTGATATTCAAACATCACGAACGAACGAAACAAAAAAACACATTGTCGGGTGCGCGTCCTAGTTTTTACTGTCTGATAAAAATCCGGTTTCAAGTTGCACGTTACAAGTTTCATCGAATAGTTCACGATGTTTCGATGTTTAACCAAGAATATCCTGCGAATGAAAGCGCCGAAAAGGTCTAGTTTGCGTATCGCCCGCAAGGGTGTCAAGGAGAAATACGCCGAGCTGCTCTCGCCACGCATTAAAAAGTCCAAACCCAAAGATAAGAGGCGCAAAGGGGCGCGTCAAGCGTGCAAAATTAAATACCTCCGGCTATTGGAGCTAAATTACCAAATGAATCGTCCGCCGCACGACGAAGACGATGCGGACGTTATCGTCGAGGTGTCGTGGGGCGACGAGTTCGAAGGCGCGAATCGGGACGTTGGGTGACTGAAGTCTTTCCTCGCAGATAAGATAAACATTCGCAGGTGTGGGTCACATAATCAAATAAGCTATGAATGGCGTTTATGAATGTTCATTGCTGCGCTGGAACTGGAAATTGGAAAGGTTTTAGGCGCGTTGTACTCGTACTCGCCGATAACATGTCGGGCGTCGGATTCGAGATTACAAATTGTGCATTGTGCAGTCATATGAGTGTAAGCGGAATGCAAGTTTCGTCGGTATCGTCAAGCGCCGTCCTTGGGCTACTTCGTGCGGGTGCGCGACTGCGTCGTCGTCGCGAGAGCGCGCGCGGCCGGTAAAATGTCGGAGAGTTTATGTTTAACATCTACCAGAGTCCGCGTCCCGCCGTGCGTCGATTCACTAGAGCTGTGGCTCTGATAGGTTCAAGGCTGACGCGGCGACGGCGCTAACACAAAAGATTCTCAAACAAAACTTCGCCGCGATAAAAACCGACGGCCGACCGGTGCGCAGTGTTTCGTCTCACCGGCAACGGGTGAATGACTCAAATTAACAAACAATTAGACCTCTTTCCAGACCGTGGAATCATCGCCGTGCGACGATTATTGTAATGCGCGATATATCGGTATCGAGAGCGTGCGCAGATTGCGCGTTTGTCGCATACGTGGTTCGTAACCAGCGCGCCGGCGAACGCGCGGTTTGTGTCAGCGATGCCCTTGGGCCACTTTACCTGAGTGCCCGCGCGCCACCGTCGCCGCCGACACGATGGACAACGTTGTCGCGCACCCGGCCGCTGGGCGGCGTGGAGGTTCAAGGCCGTGGTGGGCCACGCGCGCGCGAACAAACAGACGCAGAAGAGCCTTGACACGTTGAGACACATCCCTCGACGACGTGTTGCATGCGAAAGAAAGATGATCGGAGAGTATGTTGCGATGGTGGTGACGGGGCACGAGGTGTGAGAAAATGATGTAATTGAGAGTTGCAGTGTCCTCGATTGCAAATTGTCCGTTCGCTCGCTAGACGAGAAGAGGTACGAATTTCTACGATAAATATTGAATGTTGAAAGTGGAACATGTTGACGCAGCGCCACGCCGCGCCGGTGCTGGCGAGATTTTGTGTAATGAATGCACTTCTTTAAATGTTACCAAGCGTTTGAGCCATGTTTATATATCGTACTGTTGGGAGCAATTCCTCTGCCTGCAAACTTGACCGCGTGCCGATTATCATAAGTGTAGATGAGTCACGTACGCGGAGAAAATCAATAATGTGCACAGATGCACAGAAGGGTGCCTTCCCTTCTCTTGTTTGTAAGTTTTCGCGCTTGGCAGGAACAATACTGCGCATGGCCGGGACTGAACCTTCTCCAAATGCAAACGGCAAGTTGAGCTCGTTCTTCAGTATCACGGAAACGTGACTAGAAAATCGTCGATGTACACTTCGTGGGGTTAAGGGTTAAGATCTGAGCCGAAATTCGAATACTTGCCATTTGCGCATATATGCCCCCGAAGTATTTCCGATTGTACCCGGCTTTTGTGTTGAGCCGATTGATTGATGCCCTCTCGCCGACCCCGCAAGCCACGGTTAGCAACGCGTGGGTCGCGAGCAGCAGCCGAAAAGGAACCCACCGGCAAAATCAATGGGGCGACAGAGAGGGCGGACGTCGGCAGACGTCGGCGAATCGTGACGTCATCGGTGCTCAAATGGTGGGGTGCGGCAATGCAAGCACGAGCAAGGCTGCTGCCTAGTGTGCACGCGGATACGCAAGCGGAGGTAGCAAGCAGTGCATCAAGGCGGCGTGGAGAGCCGGCCGAAGCGACGACGATCCGAGCGTACCGCGACCCGTCGCCAATCGGTATCGCTGCAAACGCGGCGTCGCGCACGCAGTTGTTGCATCGACGCCTGGGAGGGCTGAAGCCGGCAAAAGCGCGCTAATCCTCCACTCTCCGCAAGCGCGTGTGCGCGCGTGTCTCGTGTGTGCGTTTGCAACCGTCGAGAGTGCGTACTAGGAGGATAGTTGCTGCTCTTCTGTCGCAAGCGGTGCCCTCCTTCGCGAAGAGGCGAGCGCGTTACCGCCGCATTCGCTACCAGAACGTTACCAACCGCTCGCGCTGCGAACACGCCTTAATCGCGCGCGGCATTCGTTGAAGGAGAAGCGGTCGTTGCAATTTCGTGCGTCTGCGCGAGCGGATGCGACTCTCGGTTCAGTGGCAAGCACTAAAAATACTACACCACTCGATGGTAGAACGATGAGTCAACGCGGTGATATCGCGTGAACAATCGGTCCGTAGAGAAGATAAGCGCGACGCATCGCCAAAATGCCGCAATGTGCGATCGCTAGCTGCAACAACACGCACCGGAAGACCAAGGGCGGATCGGTAAAGTATCATCGCTTTCCCGGCGACGAGAAAACGCGCCGACAATGGCTGGCCGCTTGCGGGCGTCACGTACCGAACACATCGACGGCGCGCATTTGCTCGCTTCACTTCTCGCCCGATTGCTACGAGAAGGACATGCAGCACGAGCTGCTCGGTCTGCCGACCAGGTGCAGGCTCAAGAAGGGCGCGTTGCCGGATAGACATCTGCCGAACGAAGACAATTGCTACGCCGCCTATGACGCGTTCCCGTCGCCGTCTTCGTCCATTTCCAGCGCGAACCACCCGCCGTCGCCGTCGAGCGACAGCGCGATCGCGGTCCTATTGGCTGTCGGCTTGGTGCCGGCGGCCGAATGTCGCACCAACGGAGGGTTACCACAAGAGTGAGTCATATGGCATTGCTAGTGAGCGTGCGCGCAGACGCTGTGCGTCCCTAAAATATATCCGACCGTGGCGAGAGCGCGCGGTATGCGCGCTACCAGCGGCGATCGACCGGCACGCTACCGCAGCGATGATGATCTCTCCTGCATCCCGACATTCATCGCGCTCTGTTGTGCTCGCAAGCGCGATGCAGACGCGCACGGATACGCGCTGGGATTAGATTATTGCTCGCGCTCCTGTTGGTCTCGGCACCGGCCAGGGGCGTAGTTAATTAGGTCGACGTACGCAGCCGGTCAAAGACCTCCGCGACGGTGACGCGTTCGGTATCTATTTTGTCTCTTGGATGGGCTTTATAATCGCAATCGTACTCGTTTTGCGCACTTTTGTATATTTCATTGCGTCGAAATGCTTAATACGGTCCTTTGCTGCGTTACCATGCGTTGTCACCCTCTGTGTTCGATTTCAAAAGGGGGACTCTGAACTATTTACATTCCCGCGTACCGCCGCACGCTTCTCTCCACCCCATTCCGGTGACTACTAGCGAGAGGACCATTATATTGATCGCTGCGCGTTGGCGTTTCGGACATCGTCTTTTCCTTGTCTTAGGAATGAGAGTCTAATCGTCTGTCACTTTCTTTTGCAGCCTAAACAAGATGCACATGGAGGACGTGCGGGAGGGATGCGACTCCGCGCAGCCATCGTCGCCCGGACACGCTGAGCTGCGCACGGAACTCGCGCGCGACACGGAATCTCTGTGCGACGATGCCAGCGCACATCAGACGCAGGAGTCGTTGTCGGCGGCGAATTCGATTAAAATCGAAGGCGATTCCGACGAGGAGAAATGCGCCAAACGCAAGAACCAGGACGACGACTACGACGTCGACGAGCCGACGAAAAAGCTCAAAAAGGAAATCCAACAGGAGACCTACCTCCGCAACAAAATCCTCGTCGAGTACACGGACGCCCTGGACATGTCCAACATGGAGCAGATACAGAGCGAGGAGGACAAGCTCGTCGTCGAAATTCAAAACCTCGAGGAGATCGCCAAGGAGCGGGAGCGCCAGTGGAACAACATCATTCACATCAAGAAGATGAAGGAGGAGCTCCTCCTTCGCATCCAGCGCCAGAAGCAGGTCTACTTGATGACCAACGGCGTGGAGACCTCCGACGGCGAGTCGTCCAATCATCAGGACGCCACGCTCAACGGCCAGCGCACACTGATGGCGCAGAAGCTGGGCAAGCCCGAGACGCAGAACCTCGCCAAGGCGATCCAGCACAACCTGGACATGAACGGACACGATCCCAACAAGGGACGCACCAAAGGCCCCGTGCGCAACGTGCAATCAATCATCGCCGACTATCGCCAGCGCCATCCGGAAATCGTGCCGAGGCGCGGCCGCCGGATACGTAACGTTAATGGAAATTCCAGCGATTCGAGCAGCGCCGGCGGCGGCGGCCGCGCCACGACGTTCGCCTCCAGCGGCGGCTCTTTCACGCTCTCGAATGTCGCGCTCGGCAGCGGCGCGCAAGTGCGGCCCGTTGATGCCAACAACGAAATTGCGCTCTTGCTCAGCAACATGGAGAATGTAAGTATCCGCGTTGGCGACGATTCTTCGGCGCCTCTTACTCATCCCGCGCAAAGCATGACTAACATTAATACCGCCGCTAGTGTTCAGGACAAGAAAGCGAAACGCCTCTCCTTTTCGCGCGTTTTTCTATGCGTTTTTATCTAGGACGCACAGTCGCACACAGTCAAACAATTCGATAACGATGTCGATTGTCAAACAGATTGATATCCTATCGTGTTTATCGGTATTTGCATTCGAGCGATTTGTTAGTCATCGTTTGGCGTGCGTTTACTAACTGACATTGTATCGTAACTTTACGTCAATGCTCAAGCTAAAATCAAAGCATACGGATTGGCGCAGTTATTTCAATTATGTCGGATGTTAACAGCGAGCGTTTTTCGGTTTGTTATTGCAATAACTTATCTATTATATCATTGCTTTACGTTGATACTTCTTACCCTCCACCAGCGATTCAACCATTTGACTAATTAATTTTCATAATCACGACTAACCACACACAGCCTGGATTACGTTAATTAATCTCACCGATGACGGCTTAAGAAATGTTTGCTAAACGTTAGAGGGGTGAACTTGCAGGGCAGTCCCGACGTGGCTCAAGTCGATTGTCATGAATCCAGTGCGAGGGAATTCCTCGAACAAATAGCGCATTGCGAACGTAAGAAATCTCCGTTCACGAAACAGCCAGTGCCACCGTTGACGTCGCAATATCCGGAAGTTACAGTCCACGCTGTGACGTCGTCCTCGACCACCTCGAGCGCACCGACGAATTCGTTGCTGCACGGAATTCTGACGAAAGTAATAATCAGTTGGTCGCTTTCGAAGAGAGTACTAACAATTTGACTTCACGCGCTTTGTATCCACCTAACAAGAACCGTACAAACCACGCTGTCGGAAATGCATAGCGATACTGAATCACCCTATAAATCAAAACAGATTAATTGCAATTTGCTATCTATTAGGTTTTTGTCATTCAGTTATTTACTATCCGCGTACTATCATCTCTAGATAGGCACGTTTGCACCCTCAGTTGTTTAATGCTTGGCGTAAATGTTATTAATCTGCGTGCGAGGACGCTTTGAGTCGCAGGAAGTTTCTTAAGACTTACATCCGTTGGTCATTTTCAGGCGCAATCGAAAACGGATAGCCGCACGACGTTCAGTCCGACACTAGCCCGTTTACTAACAGCACCCGACAAGACCCACGGTGCGCATCCAAACAAATCATCTAATGTTTCAATTTCTGACATCCTCAGCACTAACAAGGTAAGAAAGCCTCCCGTACCCACATTCTAACCTTCGGAGTTGTTCGACACGTTAACACAATAAAACACAGTTTAAGCGGGCAACGGCGTATTAAGCATATTCTTTGATTTTCAGGCTCGCAGCGAGATTACCATCACGCCGGTCTCAGGGGATTATGAAGAACGACAAGCTAAACGAAAACATAACGTTAGTTGATTATATTTTTATTTTAGTCTTTAATGTTCTATAGCAATTCACTTTCAGATGGAGGAAGAAACCGAAGATAGCGTAGATCGTCTAGTCATTGATGAAAGCAACGATCTAAACGAATCCCGAACAGATAACAACTCGGACGCCGGTGACGAAGTGCCACAGTGCCAAGGATGTAATCAGAAAGCGGCACAGTTCGTCTGCGCTGGCTGCGGCAATCAGTGGTACTGCAGTAGAGAGTGTCAGGTATGGATATTCGTAACGACTAAAATATTATTAAGTATATTTTGTTTGGTGTGTTGAGCGATCAATTAACCGTACGTAATAAGCTTAGACGAGATTATAAATGCTCACAATCAGTTAGAAGCGCATCGTTACGCGCGTAACGCTAAAAATACGAATCCTGTTATAGGTGACTGCCTGGGACGAGCATTCGGACGTGTGTTCTGGTTAAACACGCTATTGGAAGTTGGGAGGGCGTCGCGGTGCACATATGCACACGCTCATCGAATAGAAAAGCCAGCCAAAGCAACTAAACCAAGGTCGCGCGGGGAGTTACAGCCACCGAAGGCTAGGCGAACCGACTGACTGCATCATCAATTATACTTTAAATAAGCCCAACTACTTTTACGTTTCTTTTATTCGTTTCACGAAGCACGAACCTTCCGCGCGTGCCGCGGACTTTACCAAAGACTATTTCAAACGCTTGGATGTTTCCTTTCTTATTTACCAAGGTATTTTGCAATCGAAATAATCTACCGAAATATGCAGACGTGAGAATCAGCTGTTACTCCTACCACAAATAACAGCAGATTCGCCATCTTAGGTTTAGTTATTACTTTAATTTTGATGCGTTTGAAGGCATGATCAGCTAGGATCATTTTTTAAATGACTTTTGGTATGATACCATACGCGTTTTTGATTTGTATCATCCTTCAAACATTTCACCACGCAAACATAACGTAAAACATTAATCAGTTGGCCATTTGAAAAAAATTTAATTAAATATCTGACATAATCAATTTGGTTTAAACTAAATTTAAATGCGAGGGACTTGCTAGTCACTAAACTAAAGTACGAAACGGAGCGAAATTTATATTTCGTCCTGATTGGAATACGATTTTTTTACATCTGTAAGTTACCGACTTGTATGAATGTGTTTCTTCAGATATTTTTTAATGCGAACTTGTTTCAAGAACAATTAGTTTAACGCCGATACAATATAAGCATGTTTGTTTAAAGTAATTATCTAGTTTGTGTATTTAAATGCGATTTTGTTTAATTGTTTAGCCGTAAGTAGCGTAATTTTATTTAATCTTGTTTTTTGTGTAGTGCCATTATGAGAAAGCAAAACCCCAAAACCTTAAAGATTGACTTAACTTGCGTTGTCAACAAAATCTTTATTTTACTGTATAAGTAAGATATTATTCTGTGATATCAGTAAATTTACCGTAAGGAAAATAAATACAATTAAACGAGTTCAACAGCTGTCAGGGTGACAGTGATGTTTCACTAAGTCACACACTAACAACAACAAATTATATTAATAACACCGACTTTTGTACCGGGCAGATGTAGTAAATAATATTTTTATAGAAAATAACTTGTAATGTGACAATTGACGCCTCGCTCTTTGATTCGCCGATGTGGAAAGAAATTATTTTTTTCAAACTACGAAGCTTTCGAAGGACCTGCAGTTAACGATTGTACCAGTGACGGGTTGCAATCACCCTGACAACTGCATAAAGAAAAAGAAAGAAAGTTACTTAAAGTGTATAAGGAAATTTAACAGAGCCAGTATCTTTTTAACTTGGGATATTATATTACATATTGGTGATAATAGAAATTTCAAAGAAGTTCTGGCAGAATTTATTATACCCTGATATGATTTTCCTTGAATTTTTGCTACATTATAATTGTATTATAATTTTATATCTTATTCTGTATATGTTTTTAATTGCCTAATTTGCCTAGTCCTGGTTAAACTATGTGGAAAGTGGAAGTTGACGTCAACAATCGGTTGCGAGCGACGAGCACATGAGTGCGAGAGACTGCACGCTGACTTAGGCGCGTAAGAAAATTTTGATTAGACGCGAGCGTAAATTGAAACTGCGCGTGTGCTGCTGGCCAGTACCTGCTGCGTTCAAAAGTTAAATAACTGGCAAACTGCGGAACTTCGGTCAAATGTGGCGAAATTCAATAAGTTTGGGAACCTGTGTGACCGATGCGCAGCATAGAATTGTAACGCAATTTTAATGAGGAATTTGAATATTGCACGCTGTGCAATATTAAAACCCTCCAAATATATAAAAGAAGCCAATATTTTTACACCAATTGACAGCTTTTGCTGATGCTAATTTTTACTAATGACGCCACTTTTTGTTACATTCCAATCGATCGATAATTGGTCTAGTTATTGGCTAAACAAACTGCAAAAATTATGTGTTTTGTGAATTAGGTGAAGAAACGCGCGTGGAGGTTTGTGTCGCGCCGAGAAATGACGCACGATCGTCACGCTACTTTGAACGAAGATGGTAAAGTTTTCAACCAGGAGACAAATGTTGGACGCCTGTAAAGTTAACCACGCTTCGGGTTCAGCCACGCTTTGGTCCATAAGGATTAACATGGGAAATTTTTTAAATGCACATAGCGGGCAACCATCATTCGATTAAGCGTCTTAAGTGCTTTCCAACGATATCATGTTTAATGTCATTTTCGATGCGCAGCGGACTGCAGCGGACAACAGAAACCTTTGTCGGCGTGTCATTCGCTGTGCAAACTACTTACTGAATTTTAATTATGAATCAACAAACTTTGATTTTTGCTTATAACTCGGCCAATAATTGATCGATTGGAATGAAACAAACACGGAAAAATCAAGCAAAAAATTAGCTTTCGGATGGTATAACAATATTGGTAGATTTTAAACATTTTGGGGGTGTACCAAGTAGGCACCGAGGACCTGTCAGTGCAAGTTATAAAATTTGCTAAATTTCCTATCGTCCATTAAGTTTTCGACGGTTGGGGGTGCATGGGGTCTGTTTATTAAAAATTATTTAATATTATAAATAAATATAAATAAATATAAATAAATATAATAAATATAATCAAACTAAACTCAAATTATACAGAAGTCTCGCGGTTTCCACTACTCGTTAATGCTGAAAGGGGTTGCGGCAGACGTAGTCAACAAGAGTAAGCACATGTGAATTTTTCAGAAGCAAACAGTTTGAAGAGGACTCTTGAAGGTTGTGTGACTCGAGAACCCAGATATTTATTATCTTCTCCTAGATCTTGCTAATGCACGAAGTGCTAGAGATTGACCGATAACTGGCAGGATTAGAGGGGTCCTTGCCGGGCTTAAAGATAGGTATCACTATTGCCTTACGCCATTCATCAGGGTAGGTACAAGACAACCACAAAATATAAAAAAGGTGAAGAGACGATGTTTGCTTCTCAAAGGAAGGTGCTTAAGAAAAACATAAGGAATAGAATCAAGACCGGCTGAAGATTTTTTAACAGAGGAGAGAAGCAATTCAGTACTCTTAAGAAGAAAAGGTTGTTATAGTCACACTCATCGTTTCCAAAGTCGAGGCTGACAGACTCACAAAAAGACCACCAGGTGCAGGCAAATAAGATTGGAATGAATTTTTTTTGTTGTTAATACTAGAAACTAAAAAAGTTAGATTGTGTTCTTCTTTGGGTCAAATTAGATCAAATGAAGTAATAGTTTTCCCGAAAAAACTGTTTGAAATTCAACGTTGCGGTTATCTGTTCTGCCGATTTAGCACAAACCAGCAGCTTCGCAGAACAGTCGTTTGGTGCGCCAGCTCGTGTGCAGGTCGTTTTTGAACCCTGCGTACATTTTTTTGTAAAATAAAGAAATATATAGAAATATATAAATGAATATAAAATAAAATTGCAGTTGGATGATAATCGTCATAAAAGCATAATCTTTATAATTGTGTAATCTTTGGTAGCCAAGAAATCCTGTGTGTAATTTGCTAACAACACAACACAGGGACAAAGTATAAGACAATATTTTCTATCTCCGTTTCGCGTTAAAGAATTGAGGACTGAGTAGTTAGCGTCTAAATAGGTTCAGTAAAATCCGCATCGAACTACGGTTTTCGTCTCGCAATTCGGCAAAAAGTCTTGGGAAAAATTACATAGTCAAACACTCCAATAATACCAAGCAACATTATCCAGAGAAGAGGCGGCGCCGGCGTTTGAAAGATCAGTTTTCCAACAACCAGCCTATCCAATAACGCTTCAACGACTTACTGTCATCTGTCATATCACTACCAATAGAAATTTTTTCATACTCGCTACAATCATAATTCTAAAAACCTTTATAATGGTTCCTACTACACGCTTCCATAACGAAGGTAGATCATACATTTTGGGAAGAGACTCACCAAATCAAACTAACGTCGATAAGTAATTATTAAATCAATTTCTAAACCATATTCAAATCTTTCAACGTGAAGAAAAACCCGATTTTACAATGGGCAAATTAATATCCATAGTGCCAGATAAATTCGACGGCAACAAAAAAGAGTTATGCGATTTTACGTCTTTAAAGTTTGTACTACTAAACAAATAGACTTATTACCGCACCGCACGATCCCACCTGTGTGACAAAAATATTGATAACTGGGACCAGCTCAAGCAAATTCTTAAATCAATTTATTCTGACGAGATGGTTTTCAGTCAATTAATAGAGGAATTAAACAACACGCGATAGAGAAAATCCAAAAATATTGAATCCTTCTATCTGCGCATATAAAAATTACAAACCAGACTGATTAGCGCCATTTTATTAGAAGGAGGTAGCGACCTCAAAGGCAAATTACATTAGTCAAACACATTGCACCACAAAGGTTTATTTTACACTGTCCTGAACAAATATTGAGGCATTTGCATTGTACAAGCCTAAATATATTTTTGGTACTTTTAATCGCGTACAAGTGGAGGAAAAGCGCTAAATTTCACGCTGGTCACAACCCAATTATAATTCAAATTAACCATTCAAACAAATTCAAAAACTCACCATAACAATAATAACCAATTTAGAAATAACTATCCAAATGACCGTGAACATAACAACACTTATAATACTAATCGATCAAATGAACCTAATATAGAATATCAAGAAAATTCTGATAACAGCCAAGTAGCACACCCTTTTACAAATTCTCGACGACAAACACATAATCTTAACGCAACAGAAAATTTGCAAACAACAATGCAAAATAATGGCCAACCTGAAGAAGAATCCAATGTAATCCCTGTCGGTAACGTATTTACTGCGACAAACTAGATTATACCTTAAAATTTCAATTCCTTGTTGACACAGAGGCAAGCATATTAATCATTAAAACAGATAAAATAAAACCAACAAACCTAACATACAACCCCAATAAAGTTATGATAATCAAAGAAGTAGACTCATCTGAAGAAATCAAAGCAGTTGAAACAGTCATTCTAAAAACGTAAATGAATAGTTACATTGTACCAATCAAATTTATTATTATTTCCGGACAAAACAATGTACCTTTCAATGGTATAACTGTAAACAATTTTCTTTTTGCCGAGAAAGCAATTATTGGCTTACAATTAGACAAATTTACAGTCAAAGTAAAAAATTTACCTTTCCCCTTGAAATTACATGCGAATTTAGAAGTTGAAAGTCCATGGCACCCACTCAATAAATACCGTATTTTCCGAAAATAAAAGGTGCGTACCTAGTATTGAGAAACA
>JAODGE020023200.1:0-10139 GCA_027574965.2 Ecitophya simulans
CTTGTCATCACTCGTCGGCGGCGGGCGTTTGTGCAATTGTCCGCGCACCTCTTTACTCCGCGCCGAAAATCGTTTGAGCGCGCCCGCCGAGCGATTGTCGTCGAGCCGGATCGCCGACGACATTCAGTCGATAGGGCGCGATGAAGACGTCAAGCGGCCGCAAGCGGCGGAAGAAAACCGCAACGCGTTCAATGCCGTCCGCAGCCAGCACAATTTGCAACAATAAGCGCGGCGCGCACATGCTGCGCGCCAGTCGCAATTGTTGCCAACAATCCACATCCGGAAAGCGGCGGCGGCGTGCCAAAGGCGCAACAATGACGCGTCTTCGGCGCTCGCATGGCGCGCCGACAGGAAGCGCACGCAATGCCGTGGACAATGTGCCAGACGACGTGTCAATCGCAACATCATCGTTCGAACGCGATTTTCGGCCAACTTTCGCAACCTAAGCGGCCGTCTAATGGTCTGGGATCATGCGAATGATGTGTCAATTCGAGCACCCCCAGCACCCAGGTGCCGCGACGACCTAATTATCACTCGTGGTAATTAGAAACTTGCATTTTCGCAGAATCACGAACGGCTCTGCGAACGCCACGCCGAGCGTCATTATGACATAACAACAAATTTAAATTAATTAGTTAATAAGCGCACAAATAACGCATGATTTTCCTTCCTTGAGTACCTAAGTCTTGATTGCACTCGTGTGCATCAAATTCGCTACGATACTGCGTGTTATTCAACAATGGCGCTTCGGCCGTTATTAAATCCATGCGTATGCCTGCGTTACAGCGCGAACCACGGTAGTAATAAAAGTAATGATTAAATAATGAGCGTAACGAGCGGGTGCATAAAATTGATGCATTTTTGCGGCGCGCAGAGGATGCGATTGCAAAAGTAATAATTATGGACTTTAAAAAGGAATTGTTATAGGCATTAGGATAAGGTAGAAGACTATCATGAGAAACTTGGCGTACATAATGTTTGATAAATACGATAATTAATATAATTTATGTAATCACACGAATTCCACGAATAAAAACTGTAAAACGACTTTTCCAGTTTAGATTACAATTTCAGTAATTACGAACATTTTTCGGTTACAATCTTCTGAATGTATATAATTTATATATAATTTAATTATTTAGTTTATTGCTTGTAAGTTTAATTAAAACTAAATTTTAATTTATTTAATCATATCAGTGACTTCAGACTTTTCAAATTTAAATTTAAACTCCTCAGTTTCACTACAAATTACAGAAAACTGTAATCTCGATCGCTCCACACCAGCTGTTCAGCACATTCAAGGCCTTCTCTCCGTGTGTTGCCGTGAAGTGTCATCTACACGTTGAAATTTATTTTGGTGTTAAAGAAAATAGCAACAAACTGATAAACGTAAGTACTCGTTCCATTATTTGTGACAAAACCGGTTTTAAACAGCATTGTTTTGCATTGCGCAATGGTGTAGTAATTCTGGTGAAACATGCCGTGCAGTTTTGCGCATTTAGAGGTTAGAATGCTTCTATCCCGTATTTTGCGAGTATTAGCGCAAGATTTTAACTGCCCACGATGGCCACAACATAGTATGTACATTTTTCGAGTTTCTTGGTAGTTATTTGATGTTGGTGAATATAAAATAATGTTTGTTTATGCTAACGTCGTGTATTTTTGTTTAGCATTGAAACTATTGATTTATCATCCTAAGATTGGTTGAAATCCTAAAGGATTGTCATTATTTAAAAATGATACATCTGTTCAAATTTATATACTTTGTGTGCGGGCGGTGAAATTACTTGGTTTGTGTTCGATATCTGTTGAGAATTTGCTGCGAGTCGAGCGGAATTTCGTCCGAAGTGGTACACGCAGCGACCTCTAGCGGCAGAATGTTGACCTAAGCAAGGCGCGGCGTTCAAACGGCCTGACGAGAGTCGAGCGTGGCGAAGTTGAGGAAGTCCGTTCGCGCGACGGGACTATGATTTGCTAATATTTCGTTTTCTGACGCTGAATCGTTCATGTCGAACGCCGCATTTGCATAATGCGTTTGATATTCACAGGAATGGCAAGTAACGAGCGACCGGCTCTAGCGTTTGTCCGAATCCTGCGGCGGTTCGCGTCGATAATTACATTAATGCCCATTGGTAGGCAAGGAGGCCGGCGAAACTCCGAAATTGCAGAGCGCGAACGCGGCGCCGAGGCGTGCATGCATAAGGGCACGGCGCGCGCTTTATTATTAACGCGATATTTTCGAAATCGCCCGTCGTTTTCGATACGGCGAGGTTTCCCGCAGCGCGGAGGCGAAAATTCGCCGATATCAAGATTGAAAATTGCTATTTGGCGGAAATTAAGTTGCACATTGCAAATGTCTGTTATTATTTGGAGCACTGTCGATTTGCATACGACGCCGAAGCGCACGTCGCGCACCCGGAGGGGCTGCGGCTAACGCGGAATCGCGCGAAATGATTGGTTTTTGCGTTCGGGGGGGAAAATGGCCGGCGAGGAAAACGCATCGCAAGAACCGAGCCGGACGAATTGGTCACGTAATGTCCGTTATTGGCGAGCGGTCTGCGCCTGCGTCCATCATTTTGTTTGCGCACTCTTAAATCGTTTTCGGAAATTATAGAAATCGCATATGCAAAATGCGATCGATGCAATTATGCGTGCCACTACCACGAGCGCTTAACATGTTTCGTAACAATTCAATAAAATTCAGTGCAACATTTACATTTCTGGCATGTGTGTTCGATTTATTGTTGCAGCATGCCGCCCAAAAAAGTAGCGGAGCCGGAAAGGAAGCCATTAATCGGTCGCGTCGGCACCACTCTTCGCATCGGCATCGTGGGCGTGCCGAACGTCGGGAAATCGACGTTTTTCAACGTGCTGACCAAGAGCGCCGTCGCCGCCGAAAATTTCCCTTTCTGCACGATCGATCCCAATGAGAATAAGTATCCCATTTTAACAATTCTGACGCTAACAATCGCTCACGTCTGACAGTCGCGACGACATGTCTACGCATGTCTAATGTCGAACATAACGTTCTTTGCGATCAAAAATATTGAACAAATTTTAAGTCAGCCATTTGTGACGAGGCGAAACATTTAGCTCGCGAAAATGCCGTACAATTTTGTCCCCGAGGACGATCTGTACAGCTTCAAGTGCAATCAGCACGTGCTCGTCCAAAAAGAGTTCATCAAATACGTGCGCGGTTTCGATCACGGCATCGAAGACAAATACGTGCCGCCGGCTCTGACCGAAGCTTACCCCCTGGTCAATTCAATTTATGAGTACGCCGAAGATTACGATGCGGTCAATCGAATCCCCCATCTCCTCTACGAAAGACTGCTCGCGGAGAGCAGCGAAGAACCTTCTGGTGCGTCTACTAGCACCTTCCAAATTGATAGTGAGGGAACGCGGCCGTCACTCATACAAAGTGTGCTCGAAAAAACGGACCACATCGTGGAAAGGAACGCCCAAATTGACTATTTGGAAAGGAAGCCGAAGTCTTTTCTTATTTTGGGTAAGCCTGGCCTCGGACAGGAACGCCTCGGTAAACTGTTAGCCGATTACTGGCGCTGCGTGCTGATCAGTCCGGAAGCGTTGATTCAGGAAGAAATTCGATCGGGAAGCAGGGCGGGGCTGTGCATCGAGTTCAATCTGAGGTGCGGGCGGGCGATCAGCGTTGATGTGATTATGCGCCTGCTCGAGCAGCGACTCGGCAGCGAAAGCGTGAAGCATCGCGGATTTGTGCTCTGCGGCTTTCCGCTCATCGCCAACGATCTGTACTCGGAGGATCCCGTTTCGTCGGAGTCGGCCATTTTCACCGCGCAGGAAATCTTCGATGATCTAATCGATAGCGTCGTGCCGAAGGACACCGTGCGGCACGTGTCGCGGACGTCGGTGAATTTGGACGAGGCCGAGTCGGACGACTTCGAGCTGCCTGGCGAGGGTCCGTTTCACAAACGCAGCGCCCTTCTGAAGGAGATCATCGAGGTCTATCAGATCAGGGATTACGAACCGATTTGCTATCAGAGCAAGATGTACGATTCCAGCACTAACCAGATGGAATTCATAATGTCGTTATGCGGCGACCACAATTACTGCATGGTTTACTTGAAGTGCGGCAATGAGGAGGTGGAGAACATACGCGGATCAAATAGATACGACAGCAAAACCCTGCAGCAGAGGAGTCTTCAACGTGAGCGCGCCGAGAATACGTACTATACGATGTTCAACTTAGCTCCGAACGACCCAGCTAACTTCGTGCTAAGCGATGAGGAGGCCGGCAGTCGACGAATGCTTAAGGTGCCCAACGATTGCGCTCCACATGTTCGCGTGCAACTCGAACGTTACTTCCTGGAGACGCAGCTCGTGATCGAAAAGTACATCTTGACGATGAACCCGCAGGACATTATCCGATTGGATGGTCGAATGTCGCCGCATCGATTGTTTCAAGTCTTGCGTATGCGCTTGAAGGTTCTGCCGTTGTCTCCGGCAATTATTCCCGCGCTGGTTACTCCGCCTGCGGTTGGTTTTGATGAGCCCGGAGAAGAGGGTGCGGCGACGCCCAAGGAGTCCATCTCGGTTGTCAAGGAGGTTGCTACCGATGAGATTTATCTGCAGTTGCGTAGTCGCAAAGCGCTGGGGCCACTGTAC
Source organism: Ecitophya simulans (assembly GCA_027574965.2). Lineage (NCBI taxonomy): Eukaryota > Metazoa > Arthropoda > Insecta > Coleoptera > Staphylinidae > Ecitophya > Ecitophya simulans. The sequence continues at coordinate 4,645 of JAODGE020023200.1, forward strand.
AACTGGAACCTTTCCGAGTGGAAATTCCAGTGTCCGGTGGCAATGAAGGATGGTAATTCGGAAGTCGGCTATGAACAGTATGCTGTTCACTTTATGAACAAAATATTTTTTCTTAGCAACGAAGAACGGCTGGAGCGATTCATCGAGAATCCTCGACCGTATCTGCTGCCTCCGATGCCTTTGAACATAAAGAAATTCTTTATCATCGGTCCTCCGCACAGTGGCAAAACTGCTTTGGCCAGGTGCTTGCATAACATGAGCGGAGCGGAAGTTATCGATTTTCACAGTGTTAAATTGAAATATGTGCGTCAAAAGTTTCATCAGACTCTGAGTCGAGCAAGGTGCGACGCAATCAGGGAAGCGTTAGAGTACTGGAAAAATGAGCGCAAGGAAGCTTACTTGGCGCAAGAAGCGATTCGCGAGAAACGGGTCGCTATGTATCTGCAATGCATTGAGAAGAGTTTACGCGAGGTGATGCAAAGTCAAATGACTTTGAACGAATTTACTGCAGTGGCGTTTTCGCCATTGCCAGCCTTTGCGGAGAGAGGAAAGAGCGAACGGGAGCTCGGCGCCGAAAACACTCTGGCGAGGCTAGCCAATTTTAGAGCTTTATTTGGAATAGAATCGCCGGACGATTGCAGGAGGTACTTAGAGAATAAGGAGCTGATGATTGCGCACTTGCCCGACGAGTTGCAGGAGCCCACGGTATTTGAGTATTGGACTGTCATTGGGCCGGATTCCGAATGCGTCGTGAAGTATGCAAACCGACTGTTGAGAAAAGCCGAGGAGGAATTGATGAGTGGCCGTCGAGGTGCTCACGAGACTGCGCGCTGCATAAATGGTGTGCTGAGCGACTGTAATGATCTGATGGGGCTGGGGAAGATGCACGGGTGGATCTTGGACGGCGTGCCACCTTCCCAGGAGGTCCTCGCGTTGCTGGAGAAAAAGTGCGCGCCGGATTTGGCTTATATTATGACCGATTCGACTAATGGCGAGACTTTAATGCACAATGACTCGGAAGGTATTCGGATTGATAATGCCGAATTGAGCAATCTCTACAAAGAGTTTAATATTGCCACTGATAATTTAACCATAACGAAGCCGAAAAGCAGCCCAAGCTTGGGTTTATTGCCTTCGGACAGAAATTCGGAGGAACTTAGAGCTCAAATTGATTCTTATCTCTTTGATCAACTGCCTGGCGTGAAAGCAGCTTTGCAACATATGGAATACCCCTTCAAGGAAATTGATGTTGGTGGTGTTCCGTTTCTGAAAGTCTTGGCCAACTTCATCGATGAATACGCTTTATTGAAAAATGCAGTCGCGAGGGTTGTGACTCCAGAGGAGAAGGCGCTTGAACCTTCTTACTATGGCGATTTTGGAGATCTTATTGGGGAATATCCGGGGGAGGATATGGAGCCTAATCTAGATGCTCTCAATTCCTTCCTGGATAACCGTCGGTTAGGTAACACTGCACTGTACGATCCCGTCGTGTTCTCTCTTCATGGGGTGATGTGGATGGGCAAAGAAGATTTTCTTGTCAATTACATGAATAAGATGTGGCTGTTTGCAACTGAGACTACAATGAGGCAATTTATAGACGCGCCCCAGAAATATTCCAAGCATATCCTTGACAATCAGAAACATCCACCCCCTAGGATTTGCGTTGTTGGCAATAAAAAAGTTGGCAAAACGACGCAAGCTTGTCTACTGTCTAAGTGGCTTGGATTGTTTTATTTTGGTTTTGAGGAAGAGTTGAAGAAGAGGGCGGAAGAAAGATATTCCGGCGAAGGCGTACCAGATGCTATCGATGATACCTACTTGAAAGAGATGATTTTTCCTTTTTGGCATGATTCGAACAAGAAAGCTATTGGATTTGTTTTGGATGGTTTTCCTCGCAACGCGGACGATTTGAAATTTATGCTGGATAATTTTCTAATCCCGGATTGTATTGTTGAGTTGCACGTGGATCCGATTGCGTTGAATGCCAGATTGCTCGATATCTTACTGGCAGAGTGGAGGATGCAAATTGGAACAGAAAAGGAACTCGAGCGGGCCAATCACGAGAAGGAGTTTGACAACTGGCAAGCCAAGAGGGATCTGGACAAGGCAAAGATGTTGGCTGAACGACATGAAGATCGTTACTCGCGTAAACTTTATGGGGAAGACGCCACAATTTCGGAGAGCGAATCTTTATTGTCTTACAAGTCCTATCAAGAGGCGCAGGATGAGAAAGTGGTCGAAGCTATACTACAGGAGAAATTTCCACCGCCTCTTTTGATTGATAACTGGGAGACGGAGAATAATGCCCGAGAAAGACTCAAGCAAGCAGTTGACGAGACAATAAAAGTTGATCCGAATGACTTGAATTTACTGCGAGAGACCACCGATATGGAGAAAATTAATTGGCACATTATTGACGGAAATATGGAGGAAATAAGGGTCTACAACTTGATCATGCAATACATCATGAAGTATCTCTTCCGAAATGGTTCCTTCTTTGAACGTGCGTATGATATCTCCATCGAAATGGCCGAAAGACTGCTCGAAAATGGGTATTACTTCTTGAGCCGTTTCGGGAAAACATGTCCGGTACAGATGTACAAGAATTATAATCCATTGCAAATGTACATTCCGAACGAATCTCAATTCCAACTGTTTCCCATGATCTATTCCAATTACATCTACTTTATAGCTGGTGTGGAAAACCGCGATTTATTCCGGAAAGACATCTTGAAGTATATCAACCAGGATTATACTCCTCTGCCTTTATTCCGAGCTCGCATTGCTGTCATTGGACCTCCTCGTTGCGGGAAAACCAGCGTTGCCGAACGGCTAGCTTCTGCGTACTCGTTTGAGCATATCAGTATTGGTAGAGCCGTTCGACGTGTGCTGAAATACATGCCTAGTTCCATTCTCGCTAAAAAGGTAAAGGTGTGTTTGCAAAGCGGCGAGGAACTAACCGACGATTTGACTATGCAATGTGCCGAGGCGATGACATTTGAAGCCAGAGCAGTGGCACTGGGGTACGTAATGGATGGCCTACCGAACTCTATTTCGGAGGTGCAAATCCTCGCGCAAATGAATCTTGTCCCGCATTTAGTCGTCGATCTGTCCGCTTCTCTGGAGTATGTTTTTCAACATATGGATATTTTTGGTCCCACGCACAGGCCGGAGTATTCGAAGACATTTATCAAGCATCGGTACGACGATTGGGCCATTGATAAAGACGACTTTCGTCAGTGGCTCGATAGAGAGTACCAAAACATGGCAGTCGTTTCAGTGGAGCCCAGCAGATGGAAGACTTGGTCGAGCGCTAACGAGCTCATGCTCTCGGTCATCAACGAAATTAAGCATTACTATCGTAATTGTGAGAAAGACATGGCGTTGAGAGTAGCGAATATGCTGGTATCGCCCTATGAGTTTCTCATCCGACAGTCGGAGTTCAAGTCGTACTGTCCGCTGTGCTTGTATTACGACAATTGCTTGTGCTGTGGTGGCATACCTCCCGATCGCACCGGTTTGCTGGTGTATCACGATAAATTCTACTGGCTGTGCAGGGATCACGTCAACGAATTCGAAGACGATCCGGAGAAGTTCCTGGGACCGAATGTTCGCCATTCTCTGCCCCCGCAACTGCCGATTGTCGTGAGCAATCTGACCGACGTCCCCGAGAACGTCTATCTGTACGGATATTGCGTCGCGTGTCTGGCACAAGGCATGCCCGATCGTATCTTCAAAATGGGCGAGTTGAACAACGCCATATCGTTCGGCGAACGGATTTACTTATTCGACACGTCCAGGTGCATGAAGAATTTCATGAAGACGCCGAACATGGCGCAAAACGTGCCGTACGAACTGCCCACATCGGACTTTCCACCGTGCGACATCGAACACCTGCCGACGCTCGGCATGCTCGAACAGTATCTCGGCACGCAGATTATCAAGGCACTGATCGAAGTCGAGAAGGTGCGTCCGCTAATCCCTGGCCTCGATATAGACCAGTCGGCGGTCGTGTGTCTCGGCCTGCTGCTAAAAATCAACAATCCCAACACGCCCGAGCGGCACGTGACGCTCTACCAGGCGGTCAAGAGGACGACGATGGACGCCTATGCCGCGCTGAAGCAACGGATCGAGGACGCGAAGAATACTATCAATCCCTATTTGCACTACCAGGAGCCTCTGCCGCCGTTCAAGTTGGAAGTCTCGAGCGTCAACAGGGAGGTCACCGATTCGACGTACATCAAGGAGATCATCGATTCTATGCTAGATCGCATCGAGTACGAGGAGCGCGTCGGCGAGGAAGATACCGCCGAGGTGCGACCGCAGCCTGACGAGTGATTCGTTGAATCCTTGCGTCGGCTCGTCACCGTTTTAATATATGTATTTTGTGCGCAGTAGCGGTCGCCCGAGGCGTCGTTAATAAAATAATTAAACGTTCAAATACGAGCGCGCGCACGTCTAACCGCGCAAATCTTGTTTCCAGCACGCCGCGTACCGGTACCCGACGAGCGCTTCGATTACCTCTGCCAGTACCACAAGCCAGCGAGGTAAGTCGCATCGCATGCATGATTTTATAATAAACATTTTTGGGGCATAATCAGGCGTACGGTAGCCGCTGTTATTAAATAATAGACGTCCGCCTGGAGAGCGTCACGCAGGCGCATTGGGAGAAGGAACGTCTATCGTTTCCTAATCTTGAATCTGTCTTGGAGCTATGTAATAAATTAGCTTCTGTTCGGTCGCTTCAAATCGTCCGATCCGCGTTCGACTGATTTTCACACGCTATGGCGTGCCGACGCGCCTAGATGAGCCTAGGAGCCGGCTAGTCTGAGTATTTTCCAAATGAATTGAAATTACGAAAATTACATTGCCGGTACAACCGTTTAGCGGCGCCATTATCAAATATTTGTATCGCGACTTGCGTAATAAGCGTCCTCCGACGGCGCGACACCAGTCTGCTCGATAATTTCGAAAAGATGAGACGCGCCGTCGCGATTAATTCGAAAATTATCGTGCGGGGGGCTCGTGCGCATCGCTTATCGACTTAACCGCCGAAATATGCGCTTGCGTCGTTGGACCGTGCCGCCGTCAAATTGCCGCGGCGCGAGGGGTGTTTAACGTGCTTGAGATTTTTCACCGCCGCGCCGGGTGGCGTGTGTCCTCCTCTTCTGCCGCGTTGTCCTCGAGGTCGCGGCGGCTGGTTCCCACCGGCGCGGTGGCGCCGCACAAATTGGCAGCACCCTCATTAGTCGACACACAGACCGACACATTACATTGCACGAATAAAATGTAAACGCTCGTGCATCACACCCGAGCACTTCAGCTAGACGAATAGACACACGACGCGGACAAATTGGCGCGAATGCTGAATGGCCACGGGTCGAAATCGCTCTGAGGCCTGTTGGATTATGGGTTGGCGCTGGTTGCAGATATATGACTTCAATTATCCACGGGTCGGGTAAATGCTTATGAATGGGGGCACCGTGGCTCTAGTG
>JAODGE020023203.1:0-12472 GCA_027574965.2 Ecitophya simulans
GCTGTAATAGGTATATGTAGTAAAACTCATGCAACATTGGTCATCATTTTGACATTTACCAAAAATCAAAAGTTGCCAATTTAATTTTTAAAAAACTTTATACTGAGTATGGTTGTATGTTTGTATTAATAAAATTAATATTAATTACTTTCAAATTAAATACTAAGTATTTTAATGTTTAGTATCAAAAGAAAGCATCAAAGCATAATTATAGTCTTAGCAAAATAATACAAGTTACANGCCTCAAAGTAATTGGAAGTCATGTCACTGGACAAAATACATTTAGTGGCTTTTTGTTGTTTGTTGTTTGTTCTAACATTGAGTTGATGATATGGAGGATTCGAATACCTAAGCGATGAGTGGATATTTTAGTTCTACTGTACATTCTTATAATGTAGTAAAAGTAATCTATTTAAAATGTAATTACAAATTAAACAAATGTAACTTACATGTTAGCAGAAGATGTCGTAAATTCTTTTTTGAGTGAATGTTGTAGAACAGGTTATCATGAACAAATGTTATTGTTTTAATTCAGATAACACAGCTTACTTTAAATACCTGCAATTGTGATATTATATTACTTGGTACTGGTTGTTATACTACGAGTATTTTAAAATAACTAAAATTTATAAATTCTATATTTATTTTACGTTTTAAAACGACTCCCACCTTTCGTTCTTTCTAAATACGTTTTAAATTGATATAAGTTTATGAATTACTTTCAAATACTAAGAAGGGATCATATTAATTGCACAATTATTAATTTATTACACTTCACACTACTGATATCATTCATAATTACTTTTTATACACAAATTCAATATCACTTATGAAGTGACAACCTAAATTTATTAGATAATGTTGTACAAAAACTAAACGTGGTAAATAAATACATATCTAGTTAGTTAATAAATATTACACGCGTTACTATCCAACTGCAACATTGTAATTAAAATCGTTTATGAATGGGATTCAATTACTTACATTTATTTTTCGGCTATTCTGCACTCGATTATTACATTTTGAGATTCCAAGTAATCTAATCTGTACACAGAAACTAAACACGTAATTAAAATTAAATGAGCGTTAAGTTTAAGTTGTAAATTCGCGTTGTTCAAATGAAGTGTGTTAAAGTGAATTATTTTATGTCGCACAAATATCATCTTTGGGCCAGAAATGTAATAATGTTTGTTCGAAATGCGCCGCGCACTAAATTTTAAGTTGTTGCGTGTTTACAGTCAAATAAAAAAAGATTACATTGTGTGGATTGTACACAGTACACATAATTGTTGTAATCTCGATGTCTAACATTTACTATACATTTTCTACAATTTTCAAACTACTTTTAAGATAATATTATATGTTTATAATAATTATCGACATGATATACCAAAATATTATTACATGTATTATTACAGTTTGATTTGTTTAACTTTCGTCTACGATCTACGTTCAGCAGATACGTTAAATGTTTTATGTTGTAACTAAATGATAATTAACTATCTATAGACTAAATATTGCAACGGAATCTTCGACTTATCCACGAATATTATCTTGCTTAATATCATAGTTGTGTACTTAAAATTGTATTTTGAATATTTCATGACTATATTACTCTCGCTGACTTAGTGCAACAATCTTCACCTTGTCCAGTCTTCGGAACTCGATAAAGGAGAAAAAGCGGAGAGTTGATTGTGCAAAGTGCCACTTGCTCGTGCCGCTAGCAGGCGGCTGCAGTCGTCTTCCGACGGCTCGATCTTTTGCTTGCCGCTGGTGGTGCTACCGATGATGGAATCAATGGAAAAGCCGTTAGTTTTCTTGTGAATCTCTCGTTCGGTGTTCGGCATGTAATCGTCGCTATCTCGATCGGAATTGGAGTTGAGCGATGGCTGTACTGGCACAGGTTTGCAGAGCGTTGGCTGTTGGGATATGATGTGCCCCAAGTGCCCGAGGCCCAGTCTAGAAAGATCCATCGGAGGTATGAACGACGGCAGCGCATTGTTGGCAAGCGTCGGCAAGTACGCGTAGGGATGCGGAATGCCCGGATGGCCGAACAAGCCGTGTTGGTAGCTCTCCTGTTGGTTAAGTAACGACGCAACCATTGCATGGTGCTCCCGATACATCAAATTCGGCGACGGGCGTTTGTATCGCTTGCGACGGCGGAGAAAACTGCCGTTGTCGAACATGTCTTCGGCCAGCGGATCCAGCGTCCAGTAATTTCCCTTGCCCGGATTGCCCGGCTCGCGCGGGATTTTAATAAAGCAGTCGTTCAACGAAAGATTATGTCGGATGGAATTCTGCCATGCGGGAAACTTGTCGCGATAGTACTGGAAGCGCGACATGATGAATTCGCAGATGCCGCTCAGCGTGAGCTTCTTGTGCGGAGATTGCAGGATCGCCATCGTTATCAGCGCAATGTACGAATACGGCGGTTTTATAACCTGCGGGCTCGTTTTCTTTGACTTACTGCTGTAAGCGTCGTCGTCGGTTTCGGACTTGGCGTCGTGCGTTTCGGGGTTGCCGCGAAGATCAAGCGGGCTCTCGGTTTCCGGATAGCGGGAAGTGTCCAGAAGAATGTCGTCTGCGTTGGGCCCCAAAAGGCGAACGGAGTCGTCCATCATTAACATCGATTAACTGCAACTCGTGAGCTTGTTGCGAAGAACTGCGGAAGATTCAAGTCGGATCTGCAGGCTTGAAGATTTGACGAACTTCGATACGACGCGCGCACGTTATCACAAACGACTAAAACACATGTTTTCACTGTGCGTATTTGAATAGGTTCGCAATTATTATTAGGCACACGCAAATAATTCCCAGATTCTCGGCGAAACGTTTAGATATGTTCACCTTATCATGACAATCGTCAAACAACAAACACGCGGCGATTTGGTCGCGTACGCTGTCGGTGTGGGCGTGCGACACTTCACAAAATTCTCCAAAACGGCGGCTTCATTAAAAAAAAGTCCACTCGACTTATTTGCTTTCTACTTTCCGGCCGGCTCGACTGTTCGTCACCTGTACGCGCCGCGATTTCGACACTCGACGCCGGCGGACGATGATGCTGGTGGTGCTGACGACGCTCGTCGCTGCAGCCCGGTGCCGTCGCGACGCTCGCCGACGACGCTGGAGAGTTATTGCGGCGCAGAGAGGACGACAACGTGACGCGCGAATGCGACGAAAGAGCGCTCGACGCTCTGGTGCGTCGCCGACGGTATCTGGACTTGTTATACCAATATTTTGATGGCAAGAACAATGATGGTTCAAGCCACCGCACATTTCCGGGTAGGTTTGTGCGAAAACAAAGCGGCGCGGAGGATAGGAGGCGGGCCTGACGCTCCGCCTAAAAGCGCACGCCCTTATTTTCATCCCCTTTTTACGCACGGCGGCGCCCGTTGAAATCCTGTTTCTACAATTGATTTTATCAGCATCTCGGAGCGCTAGCAAGGCACTGGCATCGCACAACTTACGTATAATATTTTTCATCGCATCCCTCAGCATCCGACCACCCCTCCGCGCCCCTCCACGCGCTAGAGTGCCGCCGCTGCGCCCACTTCGACCGTCGCCACCTGGGGAGCATGTCTCCGCCGGCCCCGAGCGCGATGCGTGTTTGCGTCGCATTCTCTCGCAGCGATTCGCGTATAGCCACCCCTATCGTGAATATTTAGCAAATCATCTGCGAATGCGTATACCTTTATAAATAAATGCGCGTACAGCTGCAACCAGAGGGAAAAAACATATTCGGAGTGATTTTTTTTATTCTGCCCACATTGGATTTGCGTTTTTGTCGAAGGATTTTCGGTTTTACACTCAACAAATAAAACAATTAATTTAGGTCAGTTGAATGCTATCGTGTTTGACGATTTTATAGATTTTGGCGCAGCATTTAACTATAAATTCAACTAATAAACTGTTTGTTTATATATGTACTTTATTTATATTCAAACAGACGCATCAAAGAACGTGTTTGCATTAAAACCAATTACTTGTTTATAATTTCTAATTAAAACGCAACTAAATATTAACGCTTTCACAAATATGTAACGATTGCGCATGTTATGAACCCTTTGTCACCTAAAAGTTATAACCATATTGCAACGAATGACAAATAACTCGATAATAACTCATACTGCGGTCTAGTAATAGCGCTCGCCGTTTAGCAAATAATATTAAAAGCGACAAATAGAGATTAAACGACGCACGCATGCACGCACCCCCGCATATTCATCTCGTCGCAAAAGCGAGACGGAACAACGCGCTGCGCGCTGCACATAAAACGAAATAAGCGCAGGGGCCGAATAATAGCAATTTAGTGAGCGCGCACCCGCCACAAGTGCGCGCCCCTTTTGCGAGCGCGAGTGATAAATATATTCGACAATTGCGCGGGGGGTTTCAAACGCAGAACGCATGGGGCGTCGACGGAACAAAGCCAAAGTTAATTTCGCCGCACTGCGAAGATTTAAGGATTCGGCGGCGATGCTCACGTCCGACGACAAGTGCGCGAATGCGCCCGCGCCGGGACCCAACGGGGCGCGCACAAGTCATCGAGAGATTAGTGGAATCATAAATCAGCGCATTATCGAAGCATTGTCACCGGCCGACTTTATTACCGCGACCAAATCTAATTTATTCTGCCGCGATCATCGCGCACATGTCAAAACATTTGCGTCGGGTTGCGGGAGTCAATCGCGTTCGGGCTCGTCGTTCTCGTGGTCCGAATGCTCGGCGTTCGTTTTCGCGAGGCTCGCGATGCGTTCGAGCAGCTCCTGGCTGCGCTCGCGTATCGTGTCGAAGGGAATCGATTCGATGCCGTAAGAAGTATCGTCGGGGTCGCGGTCGTTGCTCGTTTCCTCGTCCAATCCTTGAGGAAGCGTGACTTCGCTCAGCGCGAAACTGAACGACTCACGTTCGCTTTGAAGTTTTTCCAGTTTCTTGTCGATTTGTCTCAGGCGCTCTTCATCTTGCAAGCGCTCGTCTTCGACGAGATTGGAGGTAGACTTCTGTTTGCTCGACGGTAGAGTTACTTCCGATAAATTCTCCAATTCACTCTCCAACTCGCGCAATCTTGTTTCATCTTGTTGGCTTAACGAAAACGGATACACCGTCGTGGAGTCGCCCAACTCCAGGAGATCGCAACAATCGTCTTCCGTGTCGAATAATGCTTGACCGTTTGAATCTACATCTGCTCCTTGCGAGCTATCGTCTGCTTTATCTAAAATACATATTTTTAGAGGAAAGCAACTTATTGAAACACAAATGAAACTTACCTAGATCAACTAATAACTTATCCAACTTCAATTTTTCTTCGTCAGTCAGACTGTACGTCGGATTCAACATCGTAGGCGTATTTTTAGCCAGCTGAATGAATAATGACGCAAAATAAGATGCCAGTTTGATCAATATAATTCTAGTTACCTGTATGTTACGTTTTATAAACTTGTCGTCCTTTTTTGGCTCGTTTGGTTCGCATTTCGATTGTTTAAAATTAGCGCGTGAATCAGTTTCAACATTCTCACTCTCACAGTTTGGCAAATTCCTAAGATCGTTTGGTTTACGTTCTTCTAGCATGCACAAATCACGAAAGAATCTAGTTCGTGAAGATTTATTATCCTCCTTGTCGATTATATCACACAATTGCTTCTGTACTCGTTGCCTTTCTAAACGTTCCTCCTAAAGTAAAAAAGAAATACCAATTATTCTCAATAAACATTTTTTCCGACGAAATTAAAGTAAAAATTTTCTGCTGTACGGGAACGCTTTGGGCCAACAATTCTATTTTTAGGTGGGAGAAATGAGAGCTTTGTATATTACACACCTTCAAAGTCTGAAAAGAACTCTCCATGAGTTTATCCAGCTTTAAAACGCGTTCAATTTGTTTCTTCATTTCGGGATCATTTCGTTTCTTGCGTATAGCAGCAACAACTTCATATAGAACACTATCAGTATCTTCGACATCTTCATCGTCGTCTACATCCACGTAGTCGTCATATCTTTGCAATTTTAACTCGTTAATTTTGTTTTGCATTTCAATGTAAAATTCATTCATTTCGAAGATTAAGTGATTGGTCGATTTGTTTTCGCCCGAAATGTAAGTTCTCTCTGCGTTTTGAGCTTCTTCAATGCTGCGATTAATGGAACGTTGTAAATTACCCATTGTGCCACTTCTTCTCTGATCGCAACTTTCGAGCGCTTTTTCCAAAATTTCTTCTTCAATGTTATCAGACATGTTTGAAATAAAAACTCAATTAAACAGACGTTCGATCAACAACAACGTTGACGTTTAGCGCGCTTTATTAAAAAAGTAATTAGAAAAACAATGTCATTGGATAAAACAAATGAATAAGTAAGCAACAACTGCTATAAGCCGATTTTTGTTTTGTTTCATAACTGTAGGTAGAATTTTATTTAGTTGGGTTGTTCGACAGTGGGCTGAGGGGTTGATGCATGTGGTGTAGGATTATCCATGGGCGTGACCGTGTTCTTAGCAGGACCGGTCGGTTTAATTGGCACGATTCTTTCGCCTTGTTCCCGCTGTGGAGCCTTCTTTGGAGCCGTAATGGTCAAAATGCCATCGGAGGACAACGTTGAGCAAACGTCCTTAGCTTCATGATCAACTGGCAGCATGTATCTTCTGATAAAATGCCTGGAAATAAATCCGTGCTCGTCCTGTTTTTCTTCGTGTTTGCCTTCAACAACGATGCAATTGTTGGAGATCTTAACCGTTACTTCTTCGGGAGTGAATTGTTGGACGTCGAGAATTACGCGGAAATTTTCTTTGTCAGAAGTGAGGGTGGAGCCAGAATCTTGACGAGCGAGTTCAGTGTTCCTCCATGGTCGGTAGTATCTAGGGGTTGGGCGCAAAGACATGCTATTCATAAGATCGTCCATTCTCAGGCCGGTACCAAAGCGTTGGTCAAGCAGACGGGAGGATGGTCTAGAGAATTCAAAGTCATCCCACCAGTCGCGAAAAAGCATTGGAACCATAGACATCTATAATATTATAGATATATAGCAAAATCTTATTCCAATAATTAAATATTGGCTTACCTTAAATTTAGGTTTTTAGGGTATCTAAAAACGTTTGGTATTTGCGCTGCTGTGAAGTGTTGAAGAGTAACTGAGCGATCCACTAATGTATACCTGCATTTATACCCAAGACGAATATTTTCAGTTATTTCTAGAATAACATGAAACATAGGCTATTTTTAAACTGTACGGTCGTCCGAATCATACGAAGTGAAAAATATTCGTATCGATGCGTTTATTTTGCCAAACTCGGAAAAATGTAATCAGAAATCATAATTAGATGATTCTATATTACGTATCACACATAGGCAATATAGAAAAAATTAAGATAAATATTTTGCAAACTTGAGATACCTTTTAGTTATTGTGTTATTAATTCTTTCAAATCAGTAACAAGATATCTATTACTTTCTGTGTTCTGATTAATTTGTTTTGAAAACAAATCGTGACAGAAGTGTAGGATTCAAAAAGTAAAAGGATTATAATATATCAAACTTGTTGGACAAAAAATCATTAATTGATAAGAAATTTATTAATCTTTTTCTGCTAGAAAAATATTATTATTATTATATCAGATTTGACTGGTTGGACACAGATCCCAGGATTGCATTAAGTCCACTAGTCCATAGACACCTAACAGAACTTACAATTAGTTGAAGAGTAACTCAACAATTAAAACTCAAGTGAGCTATGAAATAATGCCTTTAAATTTTAGAAGACATTATTCTGCATGGCATGCTTCATTCCTATATAATGATATACATACCATGTTTGACAAACTCACAAAGCCATAATATAAATTAAAAGGACACAAACAAAATATCTACTGTTGGTATCTTTATATAATATATTACAATGAAACTACAGTACATAAGAGCATTATTCTAATTAGTCATGACTTGGATGCCTTTTTAATAAAATATTGACTTGCTTAAATGACAACTTTTTCTCTCCAGGAGTAAGTATACCCTTTTCTTCCCTTTCTTTCTTAACTTGCTTGGCTTTCATAGAATTTGTGTAGCACTTCTGGAAATTATCAATTTCTTTGGCACAGTGTGACTGATTAAAGTCATTTGTCTTAAAACAGGCCAACATCACAGACATCTCCTGAATACAACAGACTTCAGATGTTTTGTCACCTTTGCCTGATACAGTAGGTTTTAGTTTGATTGGCAATATTGGTTGAAATGGGACTGGTTCGGCTGATGCCTTTCTCCATGCCAATAGAGCTGTAAGTCTCATATCTAAAATTAATGTTAATAAATAATAAATGTTAAAAACAAAATGAACAATTATTTACTCCGACTAAGAAAGTTCCTGCTGTACCTTTTATGTTATAATCAATCACAAGCTAAATAGATTTTCGGTACGGTGTGAAGGTAGTGTAAGAATATTGAGGTTAGCACATGAAATTGCCTACTTTAACATTTTAAAATGAACTCTAATTTTATATCCGATTTATTAGAAATCTGCCAAATTGAATAAATTGTACTAGTAAATTAGAAAAAATATGTTAAGAAAAATAACTCAAGAAGCAATTAATTACGCTTTCAATTGTTTTAATGTTTTAAATTACACAATAACATTTCAAATTGAACGAAATTTTAACCAATTTACTTAGTCACACAAATAGAACAAAATTACGACAATTAAAGCGGAAAATAAGACTTCTAGGAAAACTAAGACGCCATTTATATATTTTTAAAGTTTTTATAAGCATTTGAACAAAAAATATTTAGTTATAGTTGGAATAATAGTTCATAGGCATCACATTTTTGGTTAAAATGTTGTTTAGTTATCTAAACATCATTGTTACACTTATCAACTCAAAATTCCTTATAAAAATATGTACATATATGAATACTCTAGAAAGTAAGTAAAGCACAATAATTACACAAACGTATGTACGATTTTAGACATCATTTGTTTTAACTTTACATTTTAAATAACTAATTGTAAATCAATTCTGCTAGCATAATCATTACTAGCAATATAAAGCTCATTAACAAGCAACAGTTAAAATTCCAGAAGTATCGCTGTTCCAGTGAATGTTACTTTGCTGGTTGACTAGTGCCCATATGTATGGAATGAAAAACTCTTCTGGTTGCTCCTCTTCAACGTACTTAAACTTCAAATCGGGAAATTTCTAAACACACCGCAAAACCAAATTAGACCAGTGAATCGTAATCTCAATAAACAATAAACCGTACCGTTAATTTATCATTAGGCCAATGCCTAGCTCCTTGACATATAACATTAAGCACCAAATGTGCGTCCACTTCCTGATGCTGCATTTTACTGCTCAGTAAATCGGAGAAGTATTCAATGATGATCTCAATGTTGTGCACAATGTCGGAGAATGCTGGATTCGTCTTGAACTGCTTGAATACGTCTTTCTTATACAACATCGTGTAGACGAGATTGGGGTTATTATGCAACTGGTGCGTTAGAGCCGAGTTGAAAATTTCTAAAACCATTCGTAAAACTTCTTCGAGCACGTACATGTACTGCTCGGCGTCGGGAACTTCTTGGCCCTCGGCCATTTGCACTTGCACAGAGTTAGCGTTTTGTAACTGTACTTCGGCCTTGAATCGTTGATATCTTTTTGCTAATGTCTCGAATAGCGACACTAATCTTTGGCAAACGTAAGGATGGAGTTCTCGAAACTGCGACGACATATTTGCCAACGCAGCAAGACAATTTGTATGCAGATATTTATCCTTCATCTTCAACATGTTGTACTGAATCGTTCGTATTACAACTAATACTAGTAGGCCGCCCAAAGACACTTCGGAGAGGACACGCTCGGTGTACCAAGTTACATTTTTCAGTTTCTGTGATGAATTAAAAAATACCTTTATTATTTGTGGCTATGAATAAGCATCAGTTCGGGAACCGCATACATATCATTTGAATCTATTAGAAATTATGATAAATATGTCATTGAACAAGAATTAATCTGTGAGCAAAATCATATTACTAGCAACATTCCACCGTTTTCTTAACAATTATTTATTTCGTTGAAAACAAACCTACTACTAGGTCTACACCTAAATTCAAATGTCTTTGTACTCGGGTCCCGGACTATATCGCGTTGTTCACTTACAGTTTGATGAATTGCCCTATTGAAACCTTCATCCTCACTTAATATTAATAAAATGATAAGAGACATGTAGATATGATGTGAATTACTATCCGGCGCGTGATACAAAGTTTTCAAAATTGGTATTACCTGCAAAATAACACATTGAATAAATTATTTTTAGACAATTGTGTAATCTTTTTTACCAGTTGATCCAAATCTGCCCTATTCAATAAGTGGGCCTTAAACCTAGCATTCTGATGCAATAATAAATACAAAAGTAATGTGGCAACATCTCCAGACGCCCTCTTGCACAGTACAGTAAATAGTTGACTATATTCCACACGAAAAACGCCAGTCTCTTGTGTGGGAGCTATCGGGCTATTATCTAAATATAAATAACATTAACAAACATGCCAAATAACTCAACATAATCCTCTGTGAACAAACCTTGACTATTCACACATGAAAACAGACATTGGCGAAATGGATTCGGCTGTATCGAGCAATGATTGGCAAGCACCAAAATCAATAACAGACTGTGCATTCCCAATGGGCTTGCCTCAACTTCCAAGCCTTCAACAATCTCACTGCTTGAAGGCTTCCTTGTAAATGTTAGAATAGACCAGATTTCAGTTGCCAACCCAAGTACGATGCTGCTCCCATGACCATCACCGAGTGGTTGTTTCTTCTGTTCAATAAAATTCTGAAGTAAACTCTTTACAAACAATGGTGCATGAATCGAATGTCTTCCTTTCATGATCATTCTAAAATTAATTAAGAATAGCAGTTTTTGAACTAAATAAATAATAAATAACAAACCTGAATATGTTGGATTGGTCGCATCTTTGATTTGAATGAATTTCAATTGATAACAGGACCAAAATCGTTGTTATTGCTTCTAAATGAATGGCATATGTAAAATCTTTCAGTGGTACATCAACAACAATGCCAAACAATGATCCAATAAAGGTTTCCAGCTTAACAACATGATTATCTGACCCAGTTTCAACATGTTGTATTAGTTGCACCTCTGAAACCATTTCTGCGAGATATTTGAGAATGCATCTTATTATAAATAGAGCATTAAGTGTCTGCCAACTAAATAGATTACTAAAACATAATCAAATTGAATCATTTATAGAGATCAACTTGGTATTTCAATCATCATACTTGTCTGTAGTTGTTGCAGCCAGTAACTCCGATGCTCTAACTAAGAACACTTGTATTAAAGAATTAATATTCTTTGACTGGGAGTTGTTGGTGATAAGTTGTTGTAGCAGTGGCTCAATTTTTGTCTCCAAAAAGAGTTGATCATTGCTGCAAGTTTGCATTCAACGCATTAGTGAATTAGAGTGAAGATTATATGAAGGGCAGCTCACCTAGTCTGTGGTACAGTGATATTAAAAGTGAGGAATGAATTCCAAAAAGGGTCGTTCGGCGAAATAAACTGCTTTCCAATAAACTTCGACACAAACTCATTGCTATTCAGCTCAGTCTGCTTAGTGACTGCAATGCCCATTTCTGTCTAGAATCACGTTGACGAATTATATAAAACCTGTCGGAGGAACCGTACGGTGTTACCTGCTTGTTGATCTCATATGAAATAGTTACGATATTGTCATAAATATTCGAAGTTGAGACTTCTCTCTACGAGTCGGAAATTATAACCTTACACGTCACGATCGTCATGATTTCATCTGACGTTGTTGACTTTTTACCTGCGTGTCTGCCGCGGCTACCGCGGCCGTTGAGAAGGATGTGTCAGGCGGTAGGGAACTATACAAAGGATTCGATTTACACCAATTGTTTCCTGCTATCCAATACTCGTTTAGTTCAACTAGTTACATTTTGGCGATATAGAGGGCATGAAAATCTATAAAATCGGGCAAATCTTACAACTGGTCTGCTGGTCGCGTAAAGCAGAGGGCTTCAACCTGGGTTCTATAAAACCTTAAGGTTCCTTGGATTGACAGCGGTTCCGCGGAATCCTAAGGTAATAGGTTGTTAGAAGAGGATCTCTTAAAGGGCAGATCTTCAAATTGACTCAAGATCTCATCCAAAGAATTGGCAGTTTTATATGAAAACATAAGAGCATTTAATTGCTCAAAGGTGATCAATACGGTACAAACTCATATCTTTAGTGTATCGAACCAACTAATGGAACATATGAAATTGTTCCAGCGGTATACCTGCATTTAATGTACAAGTTGGCTGCATATGTCAATGTCTCATTAAACAACACACTACTTGAATATATCTCAATCCATTACCTCAGAGGATTAAAAAATGCCATACATTATTGTTGCCAACCAAACTTATGCAGTAATGGAGTACATGGTGAAACCATATTCTAACAAACAGGAA